>JASAND010001506.1:0-73356 GCA_030248195.1 Trissonchulus latispiculum
TGTGCAGCCAATATAAGTATATTATTATTATTATTATTATTATTTCAGAGTGTAAATCTGAAAAAGTTAGTCTGATTGAACGCAGAAAATTGGATTACTTGTGTAAATTGTGCGGAAGATGGTTATCTGACGATGAAAATGAAATGAACAGACATCGAATGCTATGCGTGTAAAGTTTACTCTTGGTCTTATCAAGAGTACATAATATATAAGAGTGTGGCAGAAGGCAAGCTCTCTGTTATCAGCTCAAGGTACATGCTCTATTCGCTAAAGGCTGACCCCCCACAAATGTGTATGCCACTTCAAAGAAATTTGCACGCTACATTTGTGTTCTTAAGCTCGCAACAGACGCACATTGAACCAACTAAGTAGTTGTGTTTTCCAGCGTTAACACGTAAAGATAGCGTGCCAATTTCTTTGAAGTGAACATACACATTTGTCTGGAGGTCAGCCGTTAGCGAACAGAGCATGTTACCTTGAGCTGATAACAGAGAGCTTGCTTGCTGTCACACTCTTATATATTATGTACTCTTGGTCTTATCAATTGGAGCATTTTCTGCTGGCTACAGCTTCAATATGTTAAATTAGGTACCACAAATGCGTTTGTCTTACCGCGCAAAAGGCCTCCCAAAATGCGGTTTTGTCAACGAGCGACTGAGAAAGTCTCTTGTCTTGAAGAACAGAGTTGTTCCAAATGAGAGCAATAGCATGCTAATAGCTATAGCTCTTCGCTCCACAATCCATGGAAGATGAGTAAGCTGGGGAGAGCACTGTTGCTAGAAAACCATAGCAGTCGGTTGTTTCCGATAGTGCCTAAGATTCCGGAAATCCAGGTATATACCCGATTCGGAAGGACTAAAAATAAAACAATGGCTACTGTGTAAACCTTTACGTTTGCACTCCAAACATGGCTTCTACTCTTCTTCTGCAATTGGGCGCGAAACTGTAGAAATATGTGTCCACATGTATTACATTAAACCAATATTTTTGTGAACCTGTATATATTTGAGATAATTAATTTCAGCAAAAATTGTTATCAGAATCAAATAATGAAGCGGTGCTTGCTAAAATTTCACAGTAAGTGTTACCAAGAGCAATTCCATGTGTCGTTCTCTCTGAAGCGCAAGCAAACCATGTTACGGTCTCATGCAAAGGATATATCGAATGATAGCAAAAGTTGTGTAACAAACAATTATTTGCTTCGTATACTCAAGAATCCTACAAAATATTTATAACTGAGCAATTAAGTCTTGATCAGACGGGCGACCCTAAAGATCTTACTTGTGTTAAAGGCTGTAGAATTGGTAAGCCATCAACTTTTCAGAAAGGCGATTTGAAGAAGGATTGAAAAGAGTATCGAAGCTTCAAGCAGTTTCTAGGCCAAATGAGGAATAACTCAGCATACATTATCATTAACACAGGGTCAGATCATGGGGGGGGCTTGTCCCGATAAAATTCTGACGGGCTTGTACCTTGAACCAAAATATTCAGGGGGCTTGTATCATACGCATACATTAACGCTAGTAATAATATAAATTAACAATTTTAGAAAAATTTAAAGAAAAATTATTAATTTAAAAATATCAAAATTTTGATTTATTGAAACAATTATGAAATTATGGTTCAAAATTTAACAGCGAAAACCTAATTTTCCCCCATTTCTGCTCATTTGCCCAATTTTTCCTTACCCCTTACCCCTGACGGCGGTAGGGTTTGTCTTTGTCCAGGTTTGGGAGCTTGGACCCAACCATAACCCCCGTGTTAACCTATGCAACTCAATAAGAAACTAACAAGGAGAGTTCTGTCAACAAAAACCGGAAAACCGGTACAAGCGCGCTGCCTTCATCTCAACGACTTGTCCAACTTAGTGGCAGTTGGGCTGAAATGACTGGCTTTGCAGACTTTACGTTTTGCTATATCATACAAAAACATCATTGTCAATAATACAAGTTTAATTTTAAGGATTTAAAAAAAGCATTAATACAATCTTGGGCTTCGTTTAGGAATAAACACTGGAGAAATCGGTGAACTCAGCCATCAACCAGAACTTGTAGGATATCCTGGAGCTATTAACATAACAGATGACAGTAAGGTTTTACAGCTGTACCTCAACGCAGCCTATAATGTTTGCTTATTTCATATCAGCACCTTTGATGTCGCAAAATGACACAAAATAAAAGAGGTAATGTTTGGTTTGGCTAAATTCAACAAATCTTTAACAATAATGGTACAACAATGGCAAGGCAAAGAAGGTACACTTTAATCTGGAAAAGTCATTTCTACTGTTTATTTTGGTAATGATGCAAATCTGATCTGAACCATTTAAAATTAACAGGATCGGTTAATCCTAAGCGGATGTGTTTGGTTTGTGTAACACTTGGCTGATGACAGCGAGCGCGGTAATCTAGTTAAACTTTTTACTCAACTAACTCCACTCAAGCTTGACTGTTCCTGTTTCAACTCTTCCATGCAAAGGCCCTGTGATGGTCTGCCAATTTTAGTCAGTTTACAGCTCAATTATTTGGGAATGAAAGGACTTGTTTTTATTATAGTTGAACGTGGTGTTGTACCATGGCAATGTACATATAACGGACCTGAGCCAAAAAAGACCGTTATCTGTGTGGTTATTAGATGATGATAAAAGGCAAATTCGAGCGATTTGATGAAAAAATTTAGCGAAGAAAAAACCGAAAAATACGACGTTCTGATCGACAATAAATTCATGGTTTGTTGTTGTTTTAAATTGTATTAAACTGCGAATACAATAAGCACAGTTTGCTTTGTGACATAAAATTAATGTACAAATTTTTTGCCGCCTTGAAGTGTCTCCTTACTCCGAAAAAGCCGTATAGTCCATGCACATTTCCCCCTATTATAGGGGGGCGCGAGAGCGACCACCCCCATAATATGGGTGTAAAAG
This sequence comes from Trissonchulus latispiculum, assembly GCA_030248195.1. NCBI lineage: Eukaryota > Metazoa > Nematoda > Enoplea > Enoplida > Ironidae > Trissonchulus > Trissonchulus latispiculum. The sequence goes on from JASAND010001506.1 coordinate 2,921, forward strand.
GAGCTGCGCGGCCCTTTGAGTCTCGTTCAGAGACTCGAGCCTTTTGAGACGCCGCCCTTTGAGACTCGAGCACCGTGCCAGCTCAATACTGAGCGAAACTCGGCAAGTTTGGTATCGTTGGAATCTACACAACGAGTGCAACAAGTTGCAAAGAGTTTTGGTCAAAATTTTCAACTTTGAAAATTTTCGCTTCCGGACATGTTATTTCCGTTTCTTTTTTGTGTAAGTCACGCTTGGAAAAATGCAATTTTGTGCAGAGGTATTTGAAAGATGTGGACGTTTTCAGCCGAAAAGGTTTATATTTTCTGAATGCCGATATGGTCCCATGTGCCCCGCGCTATATTTATTTGCTGCCCGGCCCCGCATGACACCTGTGCGGCCGCCCAAAAGTGGCCTGACGGCGTTTTTGGCAACAAAACGGCCATTTTGTGTCTACAGGGCTCACGGAATAAGCTGGAGAGACGCGACATGTTGCATAAGAAACTTTGGGATGGTTAGCTGCTAGCGCAGAATTTGTGACACCAATTTTTACTGCATGTTGTATATATTAAGAGTTCCATTGTATATATTACTTAAATTATGTTGCATATTATGTAATTAATTAAGTATTATGAGCACCATTACATATAGTTGCTTACGTAGAGTTATGCTCACGAATTGGTAAACTGTTATTGAAGAACTGCCACCAGCATCAGTCCGGGCAGTTTCCGCAAATATGGGTTGTTCAGTGAAGCTGGTCTATATTAGTGCGCTTTTAACCTAGTCCTCCTGGCATTTACAACCTGCTCCTCCTATATTAACGTTTTAAAACCTAGTCCTCGGTCCACTTAAAACCTAATTCCACCCATATTGCATTTTTCATGCTCCATCGGAACATTTTTATTCTTATATATATACACCCCCGTTACGTTATGTCACGTCACGTTACATAAGCAGGCACATTCCGACCTCTCCTTTAAACGTTCATACCTCGGGCCTTTGGTTTTAACGTTACCTGAGAGGTCCTATCATTTCTTTAACACTCACTAAGGTGCAATGACCCCCGCATGTAAAATACGCATATTTACTCGAATATGACTCCAATTTATGTAACTGTAAACATTGAATCTAACCCCAGTCGGTTGTGTCAAAGGTCAACTATGTCAAAGACAGCTATTAGAGTTTCATACGTACGTTATGATGAAATTGTTAAAAAGTTTGGCCAAAAGGTGCCTTCTAAGCAGAATTTTGCAAACAGCAAAATGTATTAGCACAATGTGCTGGGAATTAAGATATACTGGAGATAAATTTCTTTGACAAGACTACAGTGCCTCTAAAGAAGTAAAAAGTTTCCGAAAAGTTAAATGCAGTTAAAATATTTGAAAGCTGGGAGCAAAATTTTCGTCTAAGATGCCGGATGTATATAGCTTAAAGGAGGTCATCTCCTCAAGTATTGAGGACGTCATCTTGTACAAAACAAGCTGATCTATAGGTAAAACAATTCTGCTATGTCCTAAGTTTCTTAAACAGGTGTCAGTTTGACCTATCTCGGAAGGGTTAAACTCTTTTAACAATTTCATTATATTTCAAAACATTCCATTCATTCATGAAACTCTAATAGCGGTGTCTTTGATATAGTTGACATTTGACACAATCGACTGGCGTCAGATTCAATGTTTACAGCTAAATAAATTGGAGTCATGTACATATGCGCATTTTACATGCGGAGGTCATTGCACCTTAGTGAGTGTTAAAGAAATAATAGGCCCTTTCAGGTAACGTTAAGACCAAAGGCCCGAGGTATGAACGTTCAAACGAGAGGTCTGAATATGCCTGCTCAGGTAACGTGACATATATATATATATATATATATATATATATATATATATATATATATATATATATATATATATATATATATATATATACACATATACATATATATACAAGCATATATTACCCTTTGTGGCGCAGAAATCTATGTGCGAAATCTATGGTAATTAGCTAATTAATTAAGCTGAGCTTAGGCTAGAAAATGGCTTAGGCTTAGACGTGTAAAAGCAAGCTCTGTGCTTAGGCTAACACGCTCTCGGTAAGCCTAAAAAGCCATTTGCGCCACATAGATTGCCTACGTGGACGCTGCGGCACATAGGCTTTGCACACTGTACCCATATTTGTGCGTCCACAAAGGGTATACAGTGTGAGTTGTGTCCACAAAGAATTCGGTTTGCTTTGCATGTATATATTTTTATATATACATATATACATGTATATATATATATATATATATATATATATGTTACGTGCAAATAGTGTTCCCGTGCAAATTGTAATTTGCACGGAAAAATCATGCAAATTGTAATTTGCATGATGAAATCGTGCAAATTACAATTTGCACGGTTGTTTGCCGTGCAAATTGCAGTTTGCATGGAAAGTTCCGTGTATAGCTAATTAATTAAGCTGAGCTTAGGCTAACAAAATGGCTTACGCTTAGACGTGTAAAAGCACGCTCTGTGCTTAGCTTAACACGCTCTCGGTAAGCCTAAAAAGCCATTTGGGCCACATAGGTTGCCTTTGTGGACGCTGCGCCACATAGGCTTTGCACGCTGTATACCGTGGACGCAATTTGTGCGTCCACAAAGGGTATGCAGTGTGAGTTGCGTCCACAAAGGTACGGTTTGCATGTATATATGTCGGAGCGAAAACACAAATTTGGCGTATTTGCAAATTTCGCCAACGAAAACGCAAATTTGTGTTTTCGCTAACGAAAACACAAATGGTTCTCACTCTAAGGCTCCAATTAATTGTCAGTGTAGTAAAGTGCACGTAAACATGCAAATATAGAAGCGGTCACTGTGTACAGTACGCATATGTGCAATATATTTTCTGTATTGTTTGTTTGTACGTTGGTATGTTCACAGGGCGTATTCTTAGTGGCTTAGTCTGACTTGGGCCACAAATTTGATTGGCTCAAATTAACACAACTCTGACCAATCAAAATAATCTGTTGCATGTGTGTGGTAGACTCCGCCCACTTGAATGAACGCGTAAGGGGATAAAATGACTTATTTACGACGACAAATTTTGGAAACTATACAAGGTTTTGAAAACTATACAAAAATAGAAAGTATATATATATTGAAATTTTATGAACTGTAGAAAAGTCAATATTTATTACGTAGACTGACTTGCTTCCGAAAAATAAAACTAAAGTTGAACTGAAAAGACGTATATCTTAGGCAATTAAAAATGAAATTAGTTTGCACCATCATTTGAACTATTTGTCTGCTTTGAGTCTTTCGAATTATTGAAAATTAGTTTAGGTTTGTGTTTTAGTGAATTTTTAATAATTTTAAATAATGAAATCGTTTTGCAATTTATGTTTTTATTTAGAATTATTGATCTAATTTTTGAAATTGAATGTGAAAGATGATTATTAAAAATTTGTAATATAATTTGTAAATTTTGCGATAATACGTAACGTAAGCCTTTTTCCATAACTGTTATTTTTGTGCTCACGTTTATGAAACATAAGCATTTCCGTAACCGTTTCATTTCCTAGAAAATTAAAATTTTGCATCAGCGCTACAGTATGACTTTATCTGAAGCGTTTGAAATGGGCGGAGTTTAATAATTTCAATGACAGACTTAGACTTCAATTCAGCCAATAGAATTTTGTGGCCCAGGTCAGATGTGGCCCAAGTCAGAATAAACCTTTTTAGTTGGTCCACATCTAGTTTGGTCCACACGATCCTATTGGCTGAAATTATTGACACATCCAGCCAATAACAACAAGCCCCGCCTACGCCTTTAACTGATGCATAAGAGAAGAGAAACATATTTTCTCTTAGGTGAAAGACGAAACAAAACGGTGAAAAGGAATATTTTAATGATAACAAACGCGTTGCTCTGAATTTTTAGGTTAATATATATAGAATCTCAAACTTCAACTTCGGTAACAAATTTTTTCTTTTATCTTTATAAAATACATTATTTTGCCATATAAATATAGTATAGTTTCCAAGAATCTTCCTCTGCGAACAAATTTAAACGTTTAGTATTAGCGATGATTATAGAGAATGAGTATATTTATACATTTTGATTTGGATACAATTTTGAAAAAATTTGCAATCGACATGTTAAAATGGTTGCCCTTAAAAGGGCAGTTGGGAAAAGCTGTTAAATATACAATTAGGCGCATGCTTACTTATAATGGGAAGTTTTGTTTAGAATATTTTTAAATATACAAATTATTTTTACTATTCTACAATTTTTATGCTACTACTATAATAAATAATAAAATTTAATTGGCTAAAATTTAAATAAATAAACGCTGATAAACTTTGTAATAATCTTTAGCGTTATTGAACCTTGAGTTTATGTTTCAAAGCGAACAAAACTTGGAAGTTTCTAATTGAGAAGCAATTAAACCACGTTTATTTTACATTTTATCTTTCAATTTGCATGAAATAAGAAGACAGAAAACAAAAAATTTAAGATATATTTTTTCAACGAATTCTTTTCAGTATATATTTTTAGTTTCATCAGTTATTTCTTAACCCTATATGCAGTTCAGTTTGCAGAAACTGTGTTACCGTATCTTTTAATAACAGTCTTGTACTTAAGGCCCGCCTTCTTCTATCTCAGAGGTTAATCTCCGACCAATCAAAAGTGTGGACCAAACAAGATGTGGACCAACCAAGAATAAACCTCCACAGATGTCTTGCATCCTATGTAGTTGTCACTACTATTGGTCAATACCTCGTGAATACTGTAGTCCTTTCAATCGATTGCTCCGCTTTCCCGAAGCATAGAAATATAACGGAAAATCACACCGAGTTTAGAATGAGAAATAAAAAGGAAAGTTATAATTTATAGAGGCATAACGTTAAGAATTTCTAAACAAATTAAAATATAGTAGTACTGAAATTTTGGATTTATTTCAACCTAAACTTTGTTTAATGAAAATATTCTTAAATTATTAACATTTCTTTTAAATACTGATTCAGTTGTAAAAATGATTATGAGATTTACATTAAAAGAAGTTTTTCAAAGATGTGTTTTCCAATATCGAATTTTTGCAGTAACGTTTTTAACGGTTTGCGCAGCATAATTTTCGCTGTTCTGGAAGACAACATCCGTATATTGCTTGCTTAGTCTTTGTAAACAATATTTCAGTAAAATTTCATACCTTTTCCAACTTACGGAAAAGCCATGAGCTTTTTCTGAAAGTAACACGAAGGAGAATTTTACGGCACCAATCATGAGATTGATATAAAATTTCAGTTATTGAGCACTGTAGTTGATTTCATGCATTGCAATTACTGGGAATATAATGAAGTTTTATTTTTTAAGAGTCCTATGTAGTTTTTGCTAAAATTCCTACTTTTATTTTCTACGTTTTTGAAATGTTCTTCCAACTTATTCTGTAGTTAATTGATTAACAAATTAGTACTTACTAGTTATTTAATATTTTCAACAACAAATTTAGAAGTAGTAGTAGCAGTGGAGAATAGTGTTCTATACGAAAGTAAAATGGATTGGTACAGTGAGTACTACAGTGAGAAGGCAATAGATTATACATATACAGTACAATACAGTGCACAGGCGTACAGTACACAGTGCCAGTTTCTATATATGCATGTTTACGTGGACTTTACTACACTGACAAATAGTTGGAGCCTTAGATTTCGAACCAGTTGTGTTTTCGTTAGCGAAAACACAAATTTGTGTTTTCGCTGCGACATATATATATATAAGCCTAAGTTTTTTTTAGCCTAAGCTCAGCTTAATTAATTAGCTAATTAACCAGATCTCACATAGATTTCTGCGCCACAAAGGGTAATATATGCTTGTATATATATATGTATATGTATATGTATATATATATATATATATATATATATATATATATATATATATATATATATGTCACGTTACCTGAGCAGGCATATTCAGACCTCTCTTTTGAACGTTCATACCTCGGGCCTTTGGTCTTAACGTAATACCTGAGAGGGCCTATTATTTCTTCAACACTCACTAAGGTGCAATGACCTCCGCATGTAAAATAAGCATATGTACATGACTCCAATTTATTTAGCTGTAAACATTGAATCTGACGCCAGTCGATTGTGTCAAAGGTCAACTATATCAAAGACACCGCTATTAGAGTTTTATGAATTAATGATTTGCAATTTCTTTAATTCTGCCATTTCTTTAATTATAAAAAGTTTACAAAGCTTACAAAACTAAGGTCTAACCTGAGATGTCATTTTACAATTTGCACGGCACTTTCCATGCAAACTGCAATTTGCACGGAAAACAACCGTGCAAATTGCAATTTGCACGATTTAATCATACAAATTGCAATTTGCACGATTTTCCCGTGCAGATTACGATTTACACAGGAACATGATTTGCACGTAACATGTGTATATATATATATATATATATATATATATATATATATATATATATATATATATATATATAACTCCCTTTGTAGACGCAATTCCCACTGTACACCCTATGTGGACGCAAAAAATTGGTATATATATTGCTGATCTTGAATTATATAATCATTGCGCGTGCACAGAGCTTTTGAATTCTTGAAAAGCAGGACAAACAGCAGTTGTGGAATGAACAAAATACCTGTGAAAACATGTTTACATCTTAACCAAGGGCCAAGGCTTTAGGAAGGTAAATGGAGTAAAAATTAACTCGCCCCTTTTCGTGGGCAGGGCTAAAAGAGCTAAACAACAATTGAAGCTTTCCCGTAATACTAAAAACAACAATGTCATATTTTAACACAATGAAAAATTTTATGCATAGAGCAAAAATCTTTTTAGCGTTGTATAATTTCTTTGGCCCAAATCCGTTACCTGGCATCTCATATAATATTTATGTAGCCAACCTGCACAACTTCTGAATTTGTGCAACTGGCTGAAATCTCTTCAAATAACAGATAGCCACAACATAAAGAATTTTATCTTGGCCAGGAGAACATGTAAATATTTGATCGTCTCTAGCATTAAAACGTTATCTGGCATCTTCCTCAACATTGACATAGAGGGTACAACTGGAGTGCCTGTAAGTCGGAAAGTTAGAATTGAAGTTAGAAATACTTGCACAGCACAAACAGTGACTACAGCACCATTGCCTTCCAAACACTCATCTTCATTCCCAAAGGGCAAATGCTTTTTTCAGCCGGCTTTATGTGTTATAAACTATGCGAATGTCAGAATTCTGCCAAATTTGCATTTTGCACATTTCTGGCTTTTACTGCTTAACTTGGGAAAAGGCATGCCACTTGGAATAAGTGGCAGGTCTTACGTGTTAAACATAGGTAAAATTGTGAAACTACTGGCAAATTGGCATATCACTATTTTTGGCTTCTACTTGCAAAAAATCATGTTTTGAAGTTTAGAAAATCCTGCCACTTATTCCTAATAGGAATAAGTGGCAGGTTTTATGTGCTAAACATAGGCGAAATTGTCAAAATCCTGCCAAATTGGCATCTCACTATTTTTGGTTCTACCTGCAAAATCACGTTTCTGAACCTTGTTAAAATCCTGTAGTTCCAGCAGAAACCAAAAAAATGAGATGCCAATTTGGCAGCGTTGACAATTTCCGCAACACATAAAAACTGCAGCTTGTTGAAATAGGCATTTGCCCGTGGGGAATGAAGATGGAAGTTTGGAAGGCAAAGGTGTTGTAGCTCTAGTCACTGTTTGTGTTGAGCAAGTGCTTCTAACTTCAGTTTTAGCTTCAACGTTGAAAAAAGTTGTTGCCCTTCGGGAATGAAGATGGTTGATTTACATACAGACATTCCCATTCGGTCTCAATTCCAATTTTCGTCCATGTCACATAACGGTTTGATGCTATAGAACATGAACTGTTTGCACGACCACATTTACCAAGATGCCTGTTTTCTGTCAAGGTTTCATACTTTTCAGAGCCGAATTTTTATTCTGCACAAATTTCAAAGTTGTGCAGGATGACTGCACAAGGTTATATGAGATGCCAGATTACGGATTTGGGCCATTTCTTTCAGTAGTACTCGCAATAAGCCTAAGGTCGTGGAATTCTCAAATTTCACGGTTTTTAGATACAGTGCACGTTGCTTTCTTTTCAATTAGTAAAACAATAACATAACTGTGCAACGACAGATTCAGACAAGATGCGTAAGCTGACCAGAATGTTTTGCCTTCAAATGTCGAACTGAAGAATCCAGCTAATTATTGCTAATTGCATTATTATTATTGCTTATTGCAAAAGAAAATGTCCTTTCGTTTAACCCTCTTAAGCCCGGTTCACAACCTCCTAGAGAAGTTTATGATAACCAGATTTCGATGTTCTATAAATCTCTCCTTCCGTTGCGTTGCGATGAGTCTTATTGCGATGGACAGTTGCTAGGAGAATTGCCTTGAACAATGACACTCTGCTCTGCTCCAGCAGCAGGTTGGGTTAGACTGAGTTTTGCCTTTTAGGAACTGGGGACCAGTTCCGTCTTAGGGGGAGTGTGAGCTTGCGTAGTTTCCTGCATAGCAAGAACACGTGTGATGCAATGTTTGGCTATATGACAATATGCAAATGAGTTTCGTGTTTATATAAATCCTTGCTTCTGTCTATTAAAGCGCAGTCATTTGTTTCTCTTGATTGTTGTACAGCCACCTATGACTTATGCACTTGCTGATATAAATCTAGGTTAGTTCAGCTAGATCTATAGACGGACAAAGATAAAATAACCAACAAATGTTTCGTGAGGGCGCGTACCCATATCAAAAACGTAGTCGAACCAAATTTTCAGTGAAAAACAGCCCCCACCTCCAAACACTAAAGAACCCACGCATGACAAAACTCTGGTGTAGGCAAACCTATTTGACCTTGTCCATGTATGTTCTGAAACCTCCGATTAATCCTTTTTCGGTTTTTTGTCGTTGCCTCGGTTTTATGTGCAATTTATAAATGTTTTTTATTGTACGACCGTTGGTTATTACAACACAACTGTTGTCAGCAACACTCTTTCAAGTCTTATTCGTTTTCTTGCATTTGCACTTGTTTTCTTGCCATGTGCGCACCCTTTTGGTTAAATGATTCAGTTCCTGTGAATCCTGGGTGTCTTCCTGGTCTCGGTCATTGTGGCTCTATCAACTCTATTGGAGCCTTGGTTTATTGACTGTTAACGAGTTCTGGTCTGTGTGTAGTTGTGACTTTTCTATGGCCTTATGACCCTTTACTGTACATTTATTCTCTGACCACCCGTTGGCCTCTGGTAGTGGGCTTGTCTTTTCCATCGCTGGGCGCGACTGTCGGTTGGCGCGTCCACCTGCCCGGTGTTTTCGCTTTGATTCTGCTACTCCTGTGTGAAGTTTTTTTGCGGAAATTCAGTAGGCAGGTACTGGTGTCCCCGAAATATTGTCTCCGTCGTTGCGTCCTCAAGCGCTTATTAAAATAATTACTTGAGGTTTAACTGGCACCACTGGCTCGGTACTCAAAATCTCTCTTGACGGTCAAATTTGTCTGGCCATGTCGCAGCCATCATAAGTCCGCCCAATTCAGAAGTTTGCTCCTTCAAAGTGCCTACATTGTTTTCATATAATTATGCGTATGTAATTGGATAGCAGATAACAGAAGAGTCTTTGGCGTAATTGCGTAAGGTGTAATATTGCGAAGGAATATGGGGCCCCTGGCTGCTCCAACCCAACTCCAAACAACGGAGAAAATCCACAACTTGGCATACAGTATTGTGACTGGCTGCTATTCATCTTCCCCAAAGGAAGCTCTCCAGCTGGAGACCGAAATTGTCCATATCAATAACGGAGCCTGGTACATGGCAGGTAAAGCCTAGGAGAACAGCCATCGTCTACCGCCCACTCCACCTCCGATGCTAGGAGTGAGCCATCAGCCTGGCTGTTAGTGAAAACCGAAGTCGCAGCCCAACTGGAGATCCACAGCTCAGGAAATGGTTGATGCTAGATACAGATCTGCAGGGCTGTGAACATGAGTCCACCGTCATCTGCCCGGTAGCTGCCCCAAGGAACCTCAAGACAATCGTTACTCCAAACACTTCGCTGACTCAATCCTGCAGCAAATCGTTGCCGGCTGATGTTAACAAACAGTTAGCTAAGCAAACTTTGGACAGTCTAGCTCAAGTTGACATGTTCCTGTGGACCGATGGATTAGCAGCTAAACATGCACTGAAAGGTGGAAGCGGAGTAGTCATCGATGATGGCCTTCCCAGCTGGGAAGCTATGCTCCAGCTATCGAGCTGAATTAATGCTCCAGGGGCTCCTTTGGCTAAGGTATAATCACAAGATGAATGACTGCTCCTCAATCAGGATACTCACTGATTCCCTATTTAGATATAGAAACCCCTCCGATGGGGTTTCTGAAGGGTGCTGGGCGTCTATTGCCCAACAGTATAAATCTGCGCCTGGCTCCAACCTCCCTTCCTTCCTTTCGCCATTTAGTTAAATGTTGAAGTAGTTTGCGAATCTGATCCAATGAATTTAAAATGTCCCCGCCCGCCTCAGTTTTTTCTGTATATTTATTTTATATTATTTTTCGCCTGCCGTATATTTTTGTTGATACGACAATTGTGGTTTCGGAATCTGGGGTTTTAAAAGCTTTATGGTGTTTTCTTAAGCATCAATCATAAAAAGACCCACCGGTGACGCGTAAAATTTGCTTTCTGCGCCATTTACCATACAAAAGTCTGGGCTACTAATCTTTAGGAATCTGATAAGTTTATGACTTGCTTAGTCTATTTAGTGCTAGTAGCAGACTGCAAGATAACCAAATGGGAAGATATGTCGACAGCTTCTTTTCCACGTCTAGCATTCTTCCAGTAGTACTTGTGTAGTCTACTCCTCACATGATTTTGTGAACACTCAGACCCAATCGTTTGGTTTTTGTTGGAGGACAGTGGAATCTTTCAGACGTCATCACAGATTAGATAAAATAGTAGACCTTCTGAAATTAATAACAAACTGTATTATGTTCCTGCTTGCTACATTTTTCCAAAGATGCTCTACGAGTGTCATTTGTAACAAAGGGGCTGAAATCCAGGGGCTCAAAATTCTTTGCTACACAGAGGCAGACAGCGAGAAGATGTGAGGGTCTACTCTTAGGTCTAAGGATCAAGCTAGCCTAGCGTGGGTCTAACCTAATCCAGACGGTCCGTCTGTTGGGTACGTGAGTTCACTAGTGCCTCAGGGGAAGTAGTTATCAAGGGGACAGTTGCGATGCTTAACTGACACCCACGGATCGGTACCAGGGGTTACTGCGCAAACGAAGAGAGCCTTAAAGTCGGAACAACAAAAAATGCAAGACCAAGGCTCCGTGTGAGGGCTTCCTTCGGGTTCACTATCAACAGTCCAAGCTTCAATCTCAGCACGATCCCACGGCTGAGAACAGTTGCAATAGAATGTGACCTCCGAATGCTCAGGCTCAACTAAAGAACTACCCTCGTGGACTAGGAAAAGTATGCTAAAACTGTACTGGTTGTGGCACTCTGGGCACTGATGAAATGCCAGATTAAGTTGGTTCTCTGGCTCACTAATATCGCTAAGATTTCCTTCGTCGTCAGCGTCACCGTAGACAAACTCAATGGGCTCCAGACTGATCTATTTTTCCAAATAGCGTCGACTCAGCGGTTTCCTATCCAATCTAACATCTACTACAACGACTTAAGCTCTGATCCTAACTATTCACTATGTCAAATTACCTTAATATCCAAACAGCACAGACACACAATATCAAGTACATTACAAATCTATTGCAAGAACTGATACAAATGGAATCCGTTCACCGCCTACCAACTAAACCCGAAGCTATGATCAGTCACAGGTCCCTACTCCGAAATTTAACAGAAGAACTAGAGCTGAAATTTAAGAAAATTTTGGTTGGATTAGTATTTTAGCCTAGAGGTTGCCACACGTACACACACAAGCACACTCGCACAAACAGTACTCGTTTCTCAGACTGCGAATTGATTCGCAGTCACGTAATGATTTGGTTTCAGGGGTCGAGGGGGTTCCCTATATGCTCCATACATGTACCTGAAAATATGCACAAGTCCAACCGTTCCCGGTCACGAATAGCTACCAGCAATACGCACCAGCAGAAAACCAATAACTATTCTATCATCTGCTAAGAGGACGACCTTTAAATTTTAAAACTTTGCTTGAACTTTAGAGAGAGAGAATTTGAGCAGATTTGGTGGAGCAGACAAAAACAGCAGAAGAAGGAACAGACAATTTTAGATAAACGATAGCAGACATGTTTAAAAGCAAACAATTGAAAGTTAATGATTTCGACTGAGCTTCGTTTCTTCTGTAGATTAGACTTCGAACAGCCAACCCACGCTCCAAATCCCAATATGACTGTCTTAAATCTAGCGGTGTGTCCCTAAGCCCAAGATGCGGCTCTCAGAAAAGTTCTAGGTTCAAGACGAATCTCAGCAAACTGACGTTTGGCAGCTGAATTCCGAGTGATCCGGACAGAGCAGCGCGAGACAAACAACCAAGGAAAAGAGGCCAGGGGAATCCGGAGATTCTCACACTGGATGGCAGAGCAGGAAAAAGACCGGGGAGCAGCTGATGTCCAAGAGCAGTGCAGCAGGCAGATGTCCGGGATCCGGAGAAACCACGGAACACGGAACAGCAGAGAATCGAATCGAGAAGAGCAGCGAGGTGGAACAGAGATCAGAGGCCCGAAGGCGGCACTCGCTAGAAGTTTGGCAGCTGAATTCCGAGTGATCCGGACAGAGCAAAGACAAAGAACCGGGGAAAAGAGGCCATGTGAATCCGGAGATTCTCACACTGCATGGGAGAGCAGGAAAGAGACCGGGGAGCAGCTGATGTCCAGGAGCAGTGCAGCAGGCAGACGTCCGAGATCCTGAGAAACCACGGAACACGGAACAGCAGAGAATCGAATCGAGAAGAGCAGCGAGGCGGAACAGAGATCAGAGGCCCGAAGGCGGCACTCGCTAGAACTGGATCAAATGGGTTAAAACCTTGTCGGTTTTAACCCGGATTCAGCAGTATTAACTGGATTTCGAGAATGGGTGAATTACGCGTATCTTTAGAATTAGAAATTAAAACTCAGCGATTGCTAGGATTTGTGGATAAAAGTTCTAGAAAGAATTATTTTGAAAATAATGGTCTGAATTCAAGGCCCAAAAATCAGCTTTAAAAACACTGGAATAACAGTCAGAAAACTGGTTGAAAGTGGACTTTTGAGTGATTTTGAAAGAGATTTTTGTAGAGGAGATTTCCGTCAGACATCCCCCACCAATTACGTATCCTAGATTTTCTTCCCGGGAAATCCAGGGAAATCCAGCTAATATCTGCCGATATTAGCACACAATACATGTAAGCAACGATAAAATTGTCAATCAATAGTCTAGGGCGGCGAGAGCCCGATTTCAACAATATCTTTCGAATAGGGGACTCGAGGTCCAATTAGGTATTTTAGAACTCGCACTTACAAATGTTATAAATGACCTAAAGGGGGAGGGGCAGCTCAACCTAGAGGGCGAAATTCGAAATAGGCTTCTGAAGCCAAACCCATTTTAGGTGAATCATTTCCCTAGGAGCACCCACAATCCCAACCTAGGGTTCCAAGAAGTGGACAATTTTTGAGGGAGGTATCCTAGAAGGGGAGAAGCAAAGTCTCTCCCTACGGAACATCTCAAGGGGTGTCTGTATCCCCCCCCCCAAAAACTCAGAAATGAGAGCGGCCATCCGCTAGAACCCCAGAATCACAGACTGACTGGAAACTGCAAATTTTGGTCTCACGTTAGCTTTTTTCCCCATGTCTTTTGCAATCATCTTTCGATGATTGGCTGCTTTCATGATCGCGTTTTGTCATTGGCAGATTTGAAGGGGAGGACCCAGCCTCCTTCTTTGAATTTGCACCTGAGCAATTCGTCATCTTAGTTGCGTAACTTTTAGGGCCCAAAGGCCGTTTTTCAAGTGGCCCAGAGTGCCCTAAAACCCCAAAAAAACTTTTACAGCGCTTTTGTTTTCAAGTACCTTTGTCAGAAGTTTCATTTCTGAAGATTTGGACTTTGCTTGCTGAACAGACGCGCAGGCGAAAGAGAAGCCGATGAAAACAAGAAGTAAGAAAGAGGAAATCGTAATACGGACAGGGGGCCTGGAAGCCCAAGATGAAACAGAGCCGTACCTAAGCGAAATTAACATCTAGCTAGTTTAAAACTTAGCTAGAGTCCTAATTTATATTGTTTGCTAATATTAATTGCTAACTTCTCTATTTCTTTCTTTTAGGGGTGACTTGTGCCTTAATTTTAGAGGGGTCCCCCTCTGTCTAGTCTACACGCGTTACTTCTTAGTGAGTGATAACTAAGAGTACTCCCATGACGGCAAAAGGCAGAGAACCTCACACACGTATATACACGCTCACAGACACTCAGGCTGGACACTACACGTTCACACAAACTCAGGGGAGGGGACCTGTGAATAAACCCCATATTGTTGATGATGCAAAAGTAAAGGGGTTCAAAAACTATTCAATTGCAAAAAGGAAGGCGAAACTGTACAATTCCTGGCTACATAATTACAAATCCTGCTGTATAATTTACAATTAATGCCTATACAATTCGTACGTAAACAAGAACAAACAAAAACAATCATGATTCTACAATTATGAGATACAAACTTAGCTACTTACAAGTCAACAGATTATATGATTATTGTCTACGTGCTTTCTTTTTTCAGGGTGTAATTTTCAGTTGCGAGGCTTGTGAGGCTTCTTGGAACTAGAGACCTGCTTGTTAAGTTGTTTAAAAATAGAAACGCCTGTCCACATTAGTTGAGGCGGACCCAGCCAGCAACAACTAATTCCATTTTAGCACAAAAATAGTCATTAGGAGCAGTCTCTAGACCTCGCCCTCACCGTAACTTTTGATTGAAAGGCTTAAAAGGTTAAATTCGAACGTTCTCTGATAACTGGCAACCTTACAAACCCAAACTCTTTAAATGAGCCCAATTCACCGACAATAACTAGTGTGACACCGACTTATGCATAGCATATTCGTGATAGGTTTTATCAAGCAGTTAAATGAGAAACGTCCCTTTTTTACATCATGTCAATCTTGTTTCTTGGGGGACGATCAACCAAGTTTCGGAAGCTTTTAGAAAGCAATTCAAAACTCCTTATATTTTTCATTTTCTTTACACATTGATACTGCTCCAAAGCATTCGAGCTGGAGCAAAAGTGGTAATCATAGCGAGCGCTGATTCATGAATGTTTCGCGAAAACACGATACGGGCGCATGCACTGTAATGCAACATGCACAGTATATTTAATGGTCCGCAAATTGTTCATGGAAACCTTAACTAAGACGAAATGGCTTCAATCTCGATTAGCAGTGTTGCATTTCAATGTTTTTGTTGTGTAGCTGTAGTGTTGTAGAAGCTCACGAAACGTTGGTTTTTCATCAAAACAACATGGATATGTTGTTTAATTATTCCAAATATTTCTTTTGAGTTTCAGTAATTACTAATGAGTTGTTTATAGGTATGCTCCCAGTAGATTTAGAAATTCATTTTCTATAGTACGACCAAAAAATCTGTGTACAAACTTCGACCGTTTATAACAGATTAACCTTTGGAGCAAACCCCAACAATGTATATATCTTTGGAATCCTCAGGAACCCGAGATTTCGAAAATTCGGAAAATCCGGAATTCCGGATTTCATTCACGGAAAATCTAAAATTTTTAGTTTTACTCCCAATTTTTATCGCAATCAAAATTTTGTTTTCACGATCAAATAGAGCTGGTCCCGCTGCATATTTTTGCTCTTACTGGTTTTTCACAAAAACGCACCCAATTTTCGAAATTCCGTGTTTTCAAAATTTCCTGATTTGAAAAATTTTTTCCAATACCCACAAGATTGATATCATTTGATAGCTCTTATTGAGCTGAACAACTTTTGTAATAGAATGAACTCTTGAAAATGCACACAATTCCCGGAATTCGAGATAACCAGTATTTCTGGATGTTAAAAACTTTTTCCAATACCTCACAATATGGTAATATGCGAACGCTCTTCATGAGCTGAACAAATCTTGCAACAGAACCAATGTCTGAAAATGCGCCCAATTCCTGAAATTCACGTATTCCGGATTTCAGTCTAGCTTGGAAGGTTTTAGCGAATTCCGAGAACTGGACTCAATTCTGCAAGTTGGTTCTATTACAAAACTTGTTCAGCTCATGAAGAGCTTTCGAATGATACCCATATTGTGGGGTATTGGAGAAAATTTTTAAACTCCGGAAATTTTGAAAACACGGAATTCCGGAAATTCTGAAAAACCGGAATCCCGAAAATTGGGTGCATTTTCGTGAAAATTTTCTAAGAGCAAAATATGCAGCGAGGAAAGTTCTATTCGATCGTGAAAACAAAATTTTGATTGCGATAAAAATTGGGCTAAAAACTAAAAATTTTAGATTTTCCGTGAATGAATCCAGGAATTCAGGATTTTCCCGAATTTTCAAAATCTCTGGTTCCTGAGGATTCTAAATATATATATATATATATATATATATATATATATATATATATATATTGTTGGGGTTTACTCCAAAGGTTAATCTGCTATAAACGGTCGAAGTTTATACACACATTTTTTGGTTGTACTATAGTATGCAATATCAGTAGAATCCTGTATGTTCTGCTGGGTGCTGTTTAAGTATTTTATTAGTTTGAGCTAGAAGTTGGACAAAACTTCAGGCTAATCGTAAATTAAAAGCTTGGGTTAACTAGGCTCAAACGATCCACTGAAACATGAACTGGAAGTGCCTTTTGAAGTTGTGTTTCTGTATGGTTGAACCAGAATTGATGCTAAGTTATCATTGATATCAAGAGTACATAATGATAAGAGTATGACACGCAACAGACGCGCACCAACTGAGTAGTTGTGTTTTCGAGCTTTAGCATGCTCGCGTAGCGCTTATCATACTCTTATCATTATGTACTCTTGTTGATATGTGTTCGACATTGGAGTAAAAAAATCACGTTTTATGCATACTGCTCAGGGATGGAAACTGGGTCACTTTTTGTGACCCATGACCCACTCGACCCCAACGCAAATTTGACCCAGACCCAAAGCGACCCATAAAATTTTAAAATTTGGTGACCCAGACCCAAATGACCCAAACGTTTTCGTGACCCAGACCCAACTGACCCAAGAATTTTTGTGAGCCAAACCCAAATGACCCAATAAAATAACGTTACACAGACTTTACCTAATTGTCCTTTTGTGCAGTTTTTTGAAAACACTGTAAAGTTTTTAATTTTTGAAAAGAGGCAAGAACAAGTACATTCCCCTTTTTTGTGAAACTAGACAGACAGTTTGTTTTTTACAAAACACCTATTCCGGTGGAAAGTTTGTAGCACATAAAGTTGATCATTCAAGGTCACTGGTAAAAGCTAAGGGTCCTATCAAGATTTCAAAGCTTATCTTGTTATGAATTGTAAATTTTAAAATCGATAGAAATATGTCCACCTTGGTACATGGCTTTGTATGAACCCACTGAAATAGAATGGCATGGCAAGGCAAGTCACACTCAACTACTGATTTCTGTGAAGCGTGCTAAATTTAATAAAATTGTTAGTGACCGCGCCGAAGGCGCAAAATTTTTTTAAAACACTGGGTTTTATTTTGAAATTGGCTAAATTTCCACCACAAAAATTGAAACCGGAAGCTTACTTTAAAGACTTGGCAAGACCCTGTGACCCAAACCCAAAACGACCCACCACTAAGATTTGCTGACCCAGACCCAAAGTGACCCACAGGAAGACTGACCCAGACCCATACTGACCCAACGGTTCCACAAAATCAGTGACCCAAGACCCAGTGACCCAAGCAAAAATGGCGACCCAAACGACCCATGACCCAATGACCCATGACCCAGTTTCCATCCCTGATACTGCTAGAATTATCTCGCGCCTCCAGGTCAAGTACGGTTTTCTTGGTGAAGAACGCAACACCATTTCATTCCTCATATTTGAACATTCGACACGAATCTTGAATTCTCTACGGCCTGTCAGATAGTGAACTCAACACCAAGGTTTCAACCCTCATACTAGGTTGGACCTTGGCAAACGGACAGTGTTAATTAATAGCTAATAGCGGGCTGATGTAGCAAGAAGTCTTCGCAAACTTATCGCTGTCTTACCACATCAGTGATTGCTATTAAGGAGGATTGTCAGCGAGTTCTAGGTTCCGTCCAGTTATGGCACTAAAAACGGTGCAGCTATGGCACTAAGATCTGTTATGGCACTAGTTCAGTTATGGCACTAACTAGAACTGTTATGGCACTCCCTGGTCCATTTCTGGCACTCAAAAGATCTGTTATGGCACTCGCAAGATCGGTCATGGCACTAGTCTATATTACTAGTCAGTTAATTATAATTTTTTACATTTCGCATCAAATTTCCTGACATATGATTTTGACAGGTGCTAACAACAACAACGACAAAGCAACAACAACGACAATGCAACAACAACGGCAAAGCAACAACGACGACAAAGCAACAACAACAGCAACAACAACAACAACAACAACGACAAAGCAACAACAACAGAACAACAACAATAGCAACAACTGCGTCTCTTTGCTTAATTCAGACGATGCTGAATGGCGTCTAGAAAAGCTCCAATTTCTGCATTCATAAGTTGCAGAAACGCGTCCGGATTAGGAGCAGTGCCCGTTATTTGTTCTCTGGCTACACCAAAGTGCTGCTTAAAACCCTGGATGGCTCTGTCATTGTCCTCGTAGACCTGATTCCGCTGGTTTGGAGCTGCACCGTTTGTGAGCTGATTTTGCCGATCAGCGATATCGTTGTGGAGCTGCTGAAATTCAAAGCAAAAAACTGCAGCTTGTACATATTGCAAATACTGAGCCATTGTATACAATACACTTAATTTTGTACGAAAACCACTTACTGTCTCCTGTGTTGGTATCAATGATCTTTATCAGCCCATAAATGGACATTCTGGTGCCATAACAGATCTCAAGAGTGCCATAACAGAACTCAAGAGTGCCATAACAGAACTCAAGAGTGCCATAACAGACCTCAAGAGTACCATAACAGACCTCAAGAGTGCCATAACAGAACTCACTAGTGCCATAACAGACCTCAAGAGTGCCATAACAGAACTGAAATTTAGTGCCATAACTGGACTGTGCCATAACCGGAATTTGTCAAGAAATTTGATGCTAAATGTAAAAAATTATAATTAAATGACTAGTAATATAGACTAGTGCCATGACCGATCTTGCAAGTGGCATAACAGATCTTATTAGTGCCATAATAAGACTGCCGAGTGCCATAACAGATCTTTTGAGTGCCAGAAATGGACCAGGGAATGCCATAACAGTTCTAGTTAGTGCCATAACTGAACTAGTGCCATAACAGATCTTAGTGCCATAGCTGCACCGTTTTTGGTGCCATAACTGGACGGAACCGTCAGCGAGGATTTATTCGTTTCAACTAACAAGTTGAATTCTAATTGTATTAGGCGTAATGTGTAAAGGAAATTAACTTTACTGTACCTTACGACACCACTGCCGTAGTACGACAGGAGTACCTGAAGTGGAGGTTTATGCTCTCAGATGAAAGGTATTTCAAATAACAAAAAATGAAACAAAAAAGTAACGGCTAGAAATAAACACAGAATGGGAAAGAGACCTGAAGCGAATGAGCGGAAACTCATAGATCCCGTTTTATTTGCTTAAATTGTAGTTTCAAATGAAGCATATTTTAAATTAATTATTTTGAAATAAATAAACTTCGCAAACTATTTACTCTTCTGCATACTACTGAATCCATAGTGTTATAATGTTTTAGTACTGATTCAAATACAGGACAAATGTTTTAAACTCATTGACTCTACATGGTTTATATACCATTTGTCTTAATTAGTGGTAAGTTTCCACAGCTTACACTATATCCAAACATAAATCTTTAAGGAGCTTCTGAAAGATTTGTCTATGCTTCTCTATATAAGTAAAAACTTCGAGTCTAATCGGGCCTGAAACGACTGATATTAAATTCAAACTAAACTATAGGTGATCCCTTAAATTATGCTAAATCGAACTTTTCAGGGTTCGCTGATATTTTAATGAAAGAATGCTGAACTGCAAAAACTGCAGCATAACTGATTTGTATGTATGTGTATATAAACCAGGGATGGAAACTGGGTCATGGGTCACTGGGTCATGGGTCGTTTGGATCGCCAGTTTTGCTTGGGTCACTGGGTCTTGGGTCAGCAATTTTGAAAGCCGTTTGGGTCAGGGTGGGCCTGGGTCAAGCTGCCTGTGGGTCACTTTGGGTCTGGGTCAGCAATTTTTATTGGGTCATTTTGGGTCTGGGTCACACACAGGGTCTTACCAAATTTCAAATTCGAAGATCTGGCATTGTTCCAATTACGTAAAACTGTCGCTGCTAAAAAAATTTTTCGCGCCTTCGGCGCGAATTTTAAATTGAATTTAGTATTGCTTCTCGGAAATCAGTATAGTTAGCTGTGACTTGTCCGGTCGTTATGTTTTCGCCTGTTCACGTAACAAAAGCCATGTACACTTCCATAGATTTTATAATTTTAAAATTTTAAATATTTTGCTACATCAATCAATCAGACCTTTCACGTAAAATAACTATTATTGAAAAAGAATGAAAATGACAAGATTGAGGAGCTTCGATCCTACAAACTATACATATAGGTACATATGTATAGGTATACCTCTTACCCAAGTTCAAAAGTCAAGAAAGTTACGCCGTTTCAAAACCACTTCACAAAAGGATAATGTTAAGTCAGTTAAGGTCGAGTTATTTTATTGGGTCATTTGGGTCTAGGTCACGATAATTCTTGGGTCAGCTGGGTCTGGGTCACGAATACGATTGGGTCATTTGGGTCTGGGTCACGGAATTTTCAAATTTCATGGGTCGCCTTGGGTCTGGGTCAAACTTGCGTATGGGTCAAGTGGGTCATGGGTCAGAAATAATGACCCAGTTTCCATCCCTGATATAAACCATAAATAGGGGTTGGTTTTTATTAAACTATTGTTTTCCTGCAGTGCTGGCAGCCTTTGTGGTTTATCAAATCCAAGAGGCAAATGGCTACAGGCCATACACCAGAAGCTATGTTATAGCTGGGAAACAGAAGCATGTTTCAAGAATGCGATCTCCTTTGCCAAACAAAATGGCGAGACAACCGAAGAAGCCTATATTAAATACTAGAAGACGTAAAAGAAAACACGACAAATATCCTTTAAAACAAAAGGGTCGACACAGAAGTCTCAGTTACCGAAATAATAAAGTAAGCAGAATTTCTAAACAGCAAAAACGAAGAAAACCTTATTCCTGTACTGGCAAAGCTAGGTCCGAAAAACGATGCAAGAAGCACAGAAAAAGGAATCAACGAAAACGCAAAGGAAAACGACGATCTGCTTCTGGAAAGGGAATTAATGGAAGTATGCAATAAAAACAGTACATAACTACATAATAGATAAGAGTATAACACTCTTGCACTACTATGTACTAGCATACTCATGGAGCGTTAACTCAGGATCATCCATTGTAAGTTTTGAAGGTGGTCCCACTTTGCACTAATTAAACTCGCCGATTTGTTAATAAACCTAACGCTCATGGCCGATAAATTATTAGCAATTTTATTAAATCAGTACGTATCACTTTTGGTAGGCTAATGCAATTAAAATAGTAATTCCACAACTCTAAAAAGCATTTTTCTGCTTCCAGTCATATAAAAATTGGTGCATATACAAAAAGTCCTATGAATATACTCTGATAAGTTTGTATAACATTGACAAAAAGAGAAACAAATATGCAACAGAGTTGTGGGTTAGTATTTAATGGCATAACATACGTAAAGCTATGATTAATTAATAAAATAACTTACAAATCACCTACCGTAAGCCTTAAAGTTAATTAGCAAATCAACGTGCGACACGCGAGACGTGTATTCCTGCAAAGTGGGACTCCGGAAGTAATTCAGGATGGGATCCAGAGTTAGCGCACCTGGTATACCTAGCATGCTTAGTACGCAGTAGTGAAGAGTTTCTTAAATGCCAAGTCGATTTTTTACTTTTAAACCTGTGGCAAGCGTTTACCACTTATTGGAGTCGTTTATCATAAATTATTCTGGTTTCAGTTGTCTATTGTTTTCAATTAGTGGCGTTCACATATACCTCTTAAAATTTTTTATGAGCTCTAAAAGGTTTAGCCTAAACGCTCGTATTGCATTACAGTTAAGCTTGCATTAATCTGATACAGTTTAGCTTTTAACGAGTTTGCGTTTAAACGACCCAGGAAGTTCAAGATTGTATTTGCACTTTTATTTAAGTGTGTGTGTGTGAAACTTATTAATTTTATAACTATTTTAACCCTTATCGAAACGTGTGCAGTTACAGCTCATTATTAGTGCTGGTACAATATTGATCCAATTATTTTTCAGGAACCATTCTCTGGAAATTGGGGAGAACAGGTCAAAGCTGCAGCGAGGCATGTGGAGGAAAGAACTTATGTGCCTTCGACAAATTCCACTCTTATACGCATGCAGTACAGGAAACAGTGCAGGAAGTGTTTCCAGAACTAACCGTGGGCAAATTCAATCATCTATGCAATAGTGTTTCTCCTGAACCACAGTTTTCCAACTTTCAGTATTCATCTCCACTAATACTGGATGATAGCGCAGTACGTTGCGTTCTTGCAAAAAATCTTAATCCGGAATGTCAGCAAAGCTTTCCAAAAGCACGACGGATCTGTAGGTGTGAGAATGCGCAAGAGATCGATAAAGCGGAATGGGTGATTGGTGATCAAGGCCAAGACTGTAACCAGGCCTGTGAAATGCATGCTGGGGTTTGCAACTTCTGTATGCTTCCTCATAAATGCAAGATTGAGCTTGAGATGAAAAAATTGTCACAGCAAAGTGCTGCCAGAGAATGCCCTGCCACAGAAGCTGCTGGTACTGACACGGCAGCTCTTGCGCCCTACATTGATATCAGAGATGGAATTTCAATGCCATGCAAAGTTCCCCCGGCTACTCAAACGTGGAATGTTGCAAAGTGTGATCAGAAGAAAAACAACATGCAGAGACTTTGTCCCTGCTATTACAGTAAGTTTGTAGTTTCTGTTGGAGCTTATTTACGTGCTTTCATTGTAATTGCTTTATGTGGAAACATGGCACTGAGCTTGTACCCTATTATGTAGCCTCACAGAGCGGAATAAGCTAGGGTAACAATGCCGCTTCTTCAAACCGTCAACCAAATATTCACAAACAAATAAATTTATAAATGATCCGTGTGCATTATTCGTTTATTTTCTTGCATTCTGTGCGTAATAACAGTTATACTGCTCCTGTTCTACAAAATCAGCTACCTTCTCATTGAAGACCTTAAACTCCTATTATTTAAATTTAGCAAGGAATTAAAAACTTTTCAAATGAACATTTGTAGCGTGCATGGTTGGCATGTCTGCCTTCTTATGTGGGTCAAAGTTATGCGGCTAAAAGCGCTTCACCGTTCCTTGTTTTATTCAGTAATAACGTTGAAATGCTCACATTTGTTGAATACCGTGTTAAACATGATGATTCTAGTCTAACCATGGCATAAAGAGGGGAGGGAGTGCATACCCACTTAGACCGAACAAAACGGGTAGACCCCAGGGGAAAGGAAAAAGATAGACCCTCTTCACCAAAAGAAAAAGAGGTAGACCCCCCTCAGCGAAGTATACAAAAATTGCTTATTTTTTAACAAATGCAGCAACTTTTTCAGAAGCGTTCTTAAACATCGCTAGAATCTTCATTTTTAGCCAGAAATGTTAAACATTTGCAACTTTTGCAAATTTTGAGGTAGACTCCCTTAAATGGTTGGACTTTTCAGAGGTAAACCCCTCGCCGTATTCGGGGTAGTACCTCCCAGAATCGGACGCCGTGTTAATGTATGAGTGTACCCTAAGTCCTTTGAGCTTAAACAACAAAAATTGCTTCTAAGTAAACATAAACGGTAGTGTGAGCTTATTTAAAATGTTGAAATTAAGATGAAAAATTAAAAAATTTAAGTGTTGAAATGTTACAATGAATTGAAGTATAATGTTTTTCATGTTCTAATTTAGATCTGCCACTGACCAATGAGGAAATATCCAAATACGACGTTATCGGTCAAACAAACCCCGGATTAACAGAAGATGAGTATTACATCTTGCCTTCCTAATGATATGTTGGTTTTCCTTATTATGACGTATTATTGCTGAGTGTAAAACGTTGTATTTTATTAGTTTCAAACCTTTATGAAGAATCAGTTAAAATTCGCCTGTAGCATGGAGAAAGAAGAAGGAATTAGAAACAAGCAAGAATTTTGTGCAAAATGAACCTGTTTTGACCATATTTACGGTAAATATAGACCTGCTGCGAGTATATAAATATTTTTATATCTGTATATTGGGATTTCCTCATTGGAAAGGGCGAGGCTTGCCGAAAACATTCAGAGACACTTGAAAAATGAAAAAAGGAAAGGGCGAGGGGGGCATGCACCATAACGCAAACTAGGTGACTTAATGCGAAATTAATAAATAAAATGTGCAACCGTGTCAAAATTGGAACCAATTCTTACATTTTGATGAAGTAAAATTTGATCAAGATCCATGTTTATTAAGCAGAAGCAGAAGACTTCTATTTCTTGAGCTTCGAATTTTTCGATTTCTTTAACAAAACTCCTTTATTTTAATAAGCATTTTCGGATTTTCTCTTCACAGTTGGCCTTTACATTGACAATGCTAGTGATTTAATAATAAGATAAACTTAAGTGCTCGCTAGTAGATATAAAATTTCGGTCCGGCGCCAAATCCGGTGCCATTCCCAGTTCAAAATCTAGGTGCTCCGAACCACCTCCAGTTCAAAACCGGCACCTGATAATTCGGAGCAAAGACTGCTCCGGAGTGACAGCGCTAACCGTTTCGACCCCTGCCAAGGGGTCTCATCAGACGGCTCAAGGCTGCCGTTACGGGTTTTTTGCCTCTTTTATATTCTTTAGCCTCTTTTAATATTTTTTGCATCTTGTGTGGGCTATATATACACACACACACACCATTTTTGAGGGCTATTTGCCTCTTTTGATAGTTTTTATTGGGCTTATAGCCTCTTTTGTGGGCTTTTTATGTTGTCCATGAGCTATATGCTTCTTTTCTGTTTTTTATTAAATTACATAACAATTTTATAATGTCCATAAGCATAACTAGTTATACCATCATCTAACAAATATCTCTTATCATCAAATAGGGATAGCTCCTTCTTATTTACATGCACACTGTATAGGTTATGTTTGTCACTTCTGATAAAGTTCATATGATGATGCATAGTAGTCCCATCAAAAATAGTTGACACATAATCCTTGAAATAAACCCCCTTCTTAACAATTGATTTTTAATGCCTTTCAGTTTCTTTTTTTCATTACCTCCACATACCAGTGCATATGCCTTAGCACGTATCCCACAAAAAGCCTCAATCGGAACACCCTTAGTCTCATCCTTCATTTTACCCAACACCTTTTTGTTTTTTGTTGAGTACAAGGGATGATCCTCAGGGTATTCACTAGTATCAAATAAATCAATACCTTGTAACATATCATTGTATACATTATGAGTTATAATATGATAACACAAGCTGTCCGTATCAGTAAAAAGCAACTTAACATTATCTTCGTATATTATTACAATATAGTTATAATGAAAGTCATACATTAAGTATTTAGACAATTCCAGTACACTAAATCCAACATATATAGGTTTACAAAGTTCCACGGTAACACGTTTCATTGATACTGCTACCAAGTCATCAGAAAATATACTAGACCGATTATATCTTGGGTTAGAAACAAGTTTATCTTGCTTCTTAGAATCAGTTACCAATTTAATATGCTGATAGGCTCTGACATTCTCCATTGTCTTCCCAAATACTGCATTATTGAGTAGCTTGTATTGATCCTTCTCAAATTCGCTTTTTGCAAGTTTCCGTTTCTCTGTGTTGAATAGAATGTAGGGCTGCATCCACGGTTCCTGAGTAAATGACAGGACTCGATGAACCTTTGTAAGTTGATGTCCAAGTGACAGATATTGCTTGAGGTTAAAGTAGTGCACGATGTAGTTCTTCTTTATCAGTAGATTGGGTACCAATTTTTCTACCTTTCCAGAAAATATAGACAAGTTCTTCTTCATCTTTGAAGCATAGGGAGAGAGCATATTATCAGTAATAGTCAATTTTTCAGGAGCAACAGGGTACGAGTTATGAGAGTCATGTAACTGATTGAGATACTCTAGATCGACCTCCAATACGTATCCAGTATCCTGTTCGATTTCCTGTTCTAGCCAATTAATCCCATCAAATGATTCCATCCAATTGAAATCTCGAACTGGTAGATGCTGAACCATAGCCCACCCATATAAGTTATTAGCGTCTAAGTATGTGATCCATGAATTTGGGATGGAAGAGTCGTAATCTGGGCACATAGGGTTGTTAGCTTTAGCGTATCTATGCGAAATCATTGACCCTCCACCTCGTATCCCGGCCTCGAAAAACGTGTACATATCAGGGTCCTGAAGTAGCTCCAGTTCAATTCCAGTCATTTTAAGACAAGCATCCCATCCAAAAGAGGGAAGGGTGTAATAATGAGCAGGGTCTATTTCATAGCACTGCAGTCCAAATATGCGAAAGCTTTCAAAAATGTCAGCCAATAATAAAACATCCGTTAGTAAATATAGATCGTGATACTCTCCCAAGGATTGAATGTTGAAATGATTCCAAACCTTTAAAGCATGTTGATAATCATTCTTGTTAATATCAGTATCATTCAGTTCATTATAGAAGTGTATCGTGTGAAGGAAGGGAAGTCTCATCAAATCGCTGCCAGGAGTCCATATAATCATAGGGATAAACCCCTTTGCGTAGCAACAAATCCGAGTTATCTCCACTAAAGTACTTAGACATGCACACAAACTTGTCCTTTCCATCTTTGGCAAGATTGGCAGTGAGTGACTCCAATGAACTGAACATAAGTTGACACGTATCAATAAACTTGATTTTCAAACCAAGCTCCTCTTTATTCTTCTTCCGAATAAGTGTAACGCAGAGATAGTCTTCCATACCTTTCGGTATGCAGTCTAACTCAAGTTGATGTTCATTAGCGATACTTCCGATCTGCTGCATGATTAAGTGACCATCATATCTCCTAAGGTTGTGTACACCCACTACAATATCTCTGTTGAGCCTTAGGGCGAGGTTGCACTCTAAATGTGCAGTTCCTCCAAAACGACCACAAATATGACAGTGATCTCTAGCAGTCTCTTCCTGTAGTTCCTTTTTGCACAGGTAACAACTCATAGCATCATTATGTTGTCGTTGCTCTTCTGGCGATAGAGTCATTGGTTCCACAATCCTTAGTTTCTTCTGATAGTCTTCACATTTGCTTACAAGCTGCTTCAAAAACACTTGCAAACAATCCTTACCTCTATATACCGTAGGAGAGCCAATCTTCATATCCTTCCCACAGCAGTTATAGATATCAATGAGCCCATAACCGCAGGGAGTGTGCTGTTGGTAAGGTGTTGTGAAAGATTTACTGGTACTTGGTTGGCAACTGTCAACTTTCTCCAATATACATTCAAAGTCAGCATACATTACATATAGAGCTCTCTGCATCTTGTGAACATTCCTGAAGTGAAGCCATTTATCTTCAGGCATCACAACAGCTGTAGGATCATTCTTCTCACATCTTTCAATGTGTTGCTTCTGTTTTTCTTCGGTATAGCAGGGTATGAGACATCGAGGGCAAAAGTATTTCCTGTGTCCATGCAGTCTTTCCTTAGACAATAGTCTATCCAAACTCTTGATCGAACAGTAATGTTGTTTTCTTCCTTTCTCGAGTAGTAACAAGTCCACATGTTGCTTCTGAACAGTCTTTGAAATATATAGAGGAACCACATTATTCTGCGATTCAGCATACACGTTAATAGAAATATCGTTAAGCTTCTCGAATTTCGAAATGTCTTTAAGCGAAATGGGGAAACAAATTCCACTAAAGTCCAGATCATCTTCAAACGAGGTATAATTAATCGTACGGAGAAATCTCTCAGGATCAACCATAGGCTCGGTAGGATAAAGAGTTGTAACATCGATAGAGTTATCAAGAGCAGAAGGAGACGTCTTCGAATAATGTTGTCCAAACATCTGAGGAGTTGATGTGGTAGGCGGGTCTTCTTTCTTCTGTCTCATTGGAGGAGGTTCAGCATGATGACTGCGTTGATGTTTGATGACGTCGTTGTTTCTGGTGAATGATCGTTGACAGATAGGACAATAGAATCGTCTTATCTGCTGATGGACTTCACGTTGATGTCTCATGAAGTTCCTTTTGTGGGTAAATGTCTTCCCACAGAGCTTGCATACAAAACCGATTTGACTCGAGCTTGACATTTTCAAGAATGACCATACTGTCGACTGTTGCTCCTTTTATGTATTTCGTGGACACTTTATATGTATATGTATATAACCTGCTTCAATTGTGGGGATATAAGTGTATATAAGCACGTATATATAAGCCGAAATCTTCCTTGTTACCAAACCACATACATGCCAGCATGGGAAGCAGGTTATATACACAGTGTTCTAGCTCCTGAGCGCACAACGATATGATATGTAGCTGAAAAGAAGCAGGGCATTAAAGGCTTGCTCTATTGAAGCCAGCTTACGCAGGGTGGCTTAATGGATAAAGTGTTTGGCTTTGAATCTACAGTCCTATGCATGTAGTGGTTCAATTTCTGGTTGCGGCGTTTCGCAATAAAAAAGTGCAGATGTGATTAACTAACTTGGAATTTTTAAATACACTGTACTTGAAATAATCAGCATATGAGTAATGATAATTTTATGTAAATGGTAGTTACGTTGATTAGATGGTAGAAAATTGATCAGATGTTTACAGTGATGAGCTTCATTAGCTTAAAATCTAGTTATAACAGGTTTAATGAGTTACAGCAATTGTGGGAATTACTGCGTTAGTAGATACATTTGTGTGCATATATGTTAGGTATTCCTAAACGTATAACTTCTCTTTAATTACTTCACATAAAAGTACTTGTAACAATCTAGAGTTTTCAATCACTTTTCTAAAACATGTGTATTCTTAGTCGTCTTACACTACCCCCTTCGAGGAAGGAGGAACCTTTTGGCTAGCTTCAGCAAAGCTAACCAATTGTTTTCTCTTGGGTTTACGCAAGTCATTTTGTCTTTCAAATAGAAATTCTTTAGCCAGTTGGTTGGCGCGTTGAACCTGAGAATGTTTCTTTGATATCAAGACATCAGAGTACTTTTGAACGTTGTGCGGCTCGACCCATGCCATCTTTTTCGTTAAGAAAAACTTTACTGGAACTGATGACTTGGAATGCCTCACTGCTTAAAGATCAGGAGGAACTTGGTCAAGGACGATTGATGGCCACCAAGGATAACCTCGAAATTTTGCTAATACTAAAGTTTCTTGCCTATTCTTTGCAGGATCTGGCATTTCTCCTGCTGCTTTTCTTTCAACTTCTAATTTTGGTTCTTCGTTTAAGGAAAATGCAGGCTTTGCTCTGTCTATTGAAATAATCTCCCGTCCATGAGGAAGGCATAATTCCAAAGTTTTATCGGTTCGACTTAGAATCTTGTAGGGTCCTTGGTACTTGGGAGACAGTGAGCTGCCAGGATTAGGTACTCTTATCCATGCCTGTGAAGCTTTTCCCCATAAAGGTGAAATAAAGCCAGAGTTCGAATACTGTCTCTTTGGAGCTTGAAACAGGCTTATTTTCTTATGCAGGGTTTTAACAAACTCTGCTGATACATTTTTATGCACAGGGTCCTCTGGAAAGAAAAACGAAGATGGAAGTTGTAGTTTTGAACCGTAAACCAGCTCCGTTGGGGCAAATCCGTGTGTGTTTACCGCAGATCTTATACCAAGCAAAACCAAGGGAAGGGATAATATCCAGTCTTTATCCACGCAGGCACATCTGAGGCTGTTTTTAATCGTACGATGAACTCTCTCAACGGCACCATTACAAGCTGGGTGATAGCTCGTGGTGCGCTTTCTTTGAACACCCAAAGTCACCATTAGCGATGCCCAAAGAGATGATTCAAACTGTGCTCCCCTGTCAGAAATGATTGTAGTTGGAACACCAAACCTTGATATCCAGTGGGTCAATAACGCTAAAGCCACAGATTCGGTGTCCGTGGACGACAATGGAACAGCTTCAACCCAACTCGTAAACCTGTCTATTGCTGTAAACAGATACTTGTATCCTTTACATGGCGGAAGTGGTCCGACTATATCCACATGAATTGCATCAAATCGTGAACTTGTGGGAATTGTACCAGTTGGACTCTTTGTGTGCTTTGTTATCTTTGATGCTTGGCACAGCTTACAGGCCCTTGCCCATAAGCTTACATCTCTTTGTACGCCTGGCCAGAAGAATCTCTCTTGAACCATTTTAGCAGTCGGTCGTGGACCAAGGTGGGCTAGGCTATGAATTTCATCAAATATCCGTTTTCGATACATCCGCGGAACTAGAGGCCTTAGTGTGGGCAAGCTAGCTTCACAGTAAATATAGCCAGGGCAATCCAGTTTGTCTTGCTTTGAAAAACTTTGCATAACGGCAATTTTTTGTATCGGCAGTTTAGTCGCTTTGAGAAACGCTTGTAATTGTTCATCTTCACTTTGTGATCTAGCAAATTCACTGTCGTAGACCGCTGTGATCGCGCAGACCGGTCGAGACAGGGCATCTGCGACAATATTTTCTCCTCCAGCTATGTATTTAATGCAGCAATTCTGATATGAACGATAACCACCTTGTTTGTTGAGGCGTGGGATTCTTCATGGTAAGTGCGTTGACTAAGGGTTTGTGGTCTGTATAAATGGTAAATGTCATACCCAGCAACCAAGAAAAATGTTTTAAAGCTAAATAAATTGCCAAAAGTTCTCTATCAAAGGCAGATTTCTTGCTTTCTAATTCAGTGAACTTTCTTGAGAAAAATGCCAGCGGTTGGTTACCAGTCGGCAATGTCTGTTGTAACACTGCTCCGGCAGCTGAACAACTAGCATCTGTAGTCAATGATAGTGGTGCTGTTGAAATTGGATATGCCAGAGCGGTTACCTCGTGTAGGGCTTCTTTTAGTTTAAAAAACGCCTCTTCTGCCTTTGGTGACCATACTATCTTCTGTTTTTGACTGGATTTTGTCCGTGTTAAATCAGTTAAAGGTGCTGCAAGATGTGAGAAGTGAGGGATAAGTCTGTGGTAAAATCCTGTCATACCAAGAAATCTCTTTAAACTTTTAACAGCCTCAGGCTTTTCAAAATTTTCGATTGCAGATAGTTTTGCAGGAGTCGGCCTGAAGCCTTCAGAACTTAGCTCCATGCCGACAAATTCAACTTTGGGTTGAAAAAACATGCACTTTGCTGGTTTAAGTTTGAGTCCAAATTCGTCCAACTTTCTAAATACAGCCTTAAGATGCTGTAAGTGTTCTTTTTGATTTGTGCTGGAAACCATGACGTCGTCGATATAAGCCTTGACGAACGGCATTTCTTGAAAAGCTACATCCATCAACCTTTGAAAAGTCTGGGAAGCATTTCTCAATCCAAACGGTATTCGACGATGGATGAACGGTGTTGTTACCGCAGTCTTTTGTTGATCTTCAACAGCCATGGGAATTTGGTTGAATGCCGTTACTAGATCCAGTTTCGAAAAAACAGTACAACCAGCCAAAGAGTTTGTCAGATCAGCAATACATGGCATTGGATAATGGTCAGGGACGGTGATTGCGTTAAGCGCTCGATAATCACCGCATTCCCGCCATTCATTGTTAGGTTTCGGGAACATGTGGAGTGGAGAGGCCCAAGGACTCTCACCCCTATAGACAGTTCCGGCTTTCAACAAACGGCCAAATGACGCTTTGGCAGCCTCAAATTTTTCTCCGAACAGTCTGCGGGGTCTGGCAAAAACTGAAGGTCCCGTAGTTACAATGTGATGCTTAACCGGATGCTTTATTGGCTCCGAAACGTCTATCTTTTGGAAAACTTTGTTGTAAGTTTCTAATATTTGTAATAAGGGTTTTTGGATTGTCTCTGGAACACCTTTGAGAGAAATTGGTAATCTGTGATATGCCAAAGTACACAGGTCTGGTGTTGATTTATAGTTGTTAGCGTCATTATCAAAACTACTGTCTCCATTGAGATACATCAGAGAATTGTTCAAAGTATTAACAGTAACTTTGTTAGCACGCAGAAAATCTAACCCCAAAATGGCATGAACCACATCTGCCACATAAAATTTCCAATGAAATGTCTGTTTCAAACTGTCAATCGTAATAGGGTATTTTACTGTACCGTATACGGCTAAAACCTGCCCATTCGCAGTCTGTAGCCCTATATCCGTTGGGTCTAAAACTAAGTTCTTTCTGTCCGTAAAGATTCTAGGGAGAAGTGAAAAGTCCGACCCGGTGTCAACAATGATGCCACCAATGTTTGCCACATTTAGTGTTATTAGATTGGTTCCGTGGATGTTCGTGGCTCCATCCACGGAACGCTGCCATTTCCCTGGTTTTCTTTTTTTGACAACCACTTACATCCATTTCCACCGCATTTCGTTGACGAAGACCCGAACCGAAAATGATAATAACAATAGGGTCCATCTTGTCTGAATTTGCGGCGCGAAGCCGATCGAGCACGATCTCGGCCCCGAGAAAACGCTCGACAGTCTCTGCTTCGCTGCCGCGAGCGATCTGATAAAAGCGCATTTACGGTTACAGTAAAATTGTCAATTCTTTCGCAAAGAGCTACAATGTTACTTTGATCATAGGCCTTGGGGTGATGATAATCCTGGAAGGACTCTGGTGGAGAGGTTTTTGGAGAGTATGACAAATTGTTTACTACTGACGTAGCACCAGTCTGATCCCACATGGTATCTGCAATGGTTGCTAATCTTTCTAAGTTAAGGTCCGTGATAGAAGCCAGAACTAGTCTTATTTGTTCTGGTAAGATTTCCATAAACCGCATTCTAACTAAGTCTTCGTTGTTTGGGACTAACCCATCTGCTTCAAAGCAATACTTGGCTTCCGATCGCCAAGGGTTTGATCTTGTAGCAGTTGCTTTAGGCGCTTGTGGTCACTAACTTTGTAAAACTCCGTAATGCTTTGCTTTATTCTTTCGTAACTTTCCGACGCCTTGACTCCACTTCCCCGCAGGTCCACCAATGTTAGGTATTCCTAAACGTATAACTTCTCTTTAATTACTTCACATAAAAGTACTTGTAACAATCTAGAGTTTTCAATCACTTTTCTAAAACATGCGTATTCTTAGTCGTCTTACACTATACACATTAAAGCTGCTATATTTACGTCTCCTGGAGGCAGTTACTAATCATGCAAATAACACCTACACCAACATAAATACTTACTGCAGTGGTAGATCAACACTCTTGTGTAAGTACTGACGTTTTCGATGTAAGTGCTTACGTCAGTGTTTTATAAATGCTCACGTTAAGTGGTGTAAGCATGCTCATTCAAGAAACGTTTGATTAAAGCTACCACTATTTGTCGTTATAGCTGAAGCTAGAAATATGTAGTGGTTCGCTTATAGGTGAGCGCGTGTAATTTTTTAGCTTTGTATTA
Organism: Trissonchulus latispiculum; assembly: GCA_030248195.1. NCBI lineage: Eukaryota > Metazoa > Nematoda > Enoplea > Enoplida > Ironidae > Trissonchulus > Trissonchulus latispiculum. The sequence goes on from JASAND010001506.1 coordinate 36,625, forward strand.
AAATGTAGGCGTTTTTAGAGGAAAGCCAAGAATACTAAAGCTCTAACTGTAATCATCAATTTAGACAGATTTATGTTAGCTATATTAGATGAACAGTTAATATGGATAAATGAAGGTATACGTGTTAGGTATGGGTATTACGGCTTTATGTGCTAGATTAGCAAAGTGTATGTACTCACTTCTGTTATGACTTAGCAGGTATTGACATTAATGGGTATGATTTAGCTCACAGCAAGTGGAAATGGAATAGCAAAGTAAGAGAAATGTTAAATAGTATGTACAAAGTAATCATAGCAAAATTTGTAAGTATAAAATATCGATTGAGACTAATGATGTAATGTAATAATGCATATTCATACAGTACATGCCTGCTAAGGAAGTAAGCTAACAACTATTTGTGAAGACATAACTGAAAAAAACAGCTAGCTGCTATTGAAGTATATAATGAATTAGTGCGGATGGTTATTATGAAATCACTTTAAGTCAGAGGCACATACACAAAATTAGCTAAATTATTATGCAATCATTATTAGCTATGGTTATTACGCAATCACTATTAGCTATGATGCATACACAGAATGGATAGTATTGCGCCAACATTATTGGATGACACAGGATTTTTCCGGATTTCTCTTCGGATGAGTCATCTAATTGAAATTGGCAAATATACTTGGAGTATAAAGGTCCCACAACCCGTTATTATTTATGTGAAGATCACGTGACATTAAAGTAATTATATACCCAAAATCTAGTTAGTACAACCGGTTTAATCTGGTTTTGATGTTTTTTGTTGTTGTTGTTTTGATCTTTAATATGAAAATCACGTGACATTGGTAATTAAATACTTTAAGTATTATCGTTAAAACCGGTTATTTCCAGTTTTTGATGAGTCATGAATGTGAAAATCACGTGAAAAAGTTACCACGAAATACATAAAAGGAGCAACAGTCGACAGTATGGTCATTCTTGAAAATGTCAAACTCGAGTCAAATCGGTTTTGTATGCAAGCTCTGTGGGAAGACATTTACCCACAAAAGGAACTTCATGAGACATCAACGTGAAGTCCATCAGCAGATAAGACGATTCCATTGTCCTATCTGTCAACGATCATTCACCAGAAACAACGACGTCATCAAACATCAACGCAGTCATCATGCTGAACCTCCTCCAATGAGACAGAAGAAAGAAGACCCGCCTACCACATCAACTCCTCAGATGTTTGGACAACATTATTCGAAGACGTCTCGTTCTGCTCTTGATAACTCTATCGATGTTACAACTCTTTATCCCACCGAGCCTATGGTTGATCCTGAGAGATTTCTATCTTCTGTATTGGATCAGCTGGTGGAGCTGGTAAAAATTCAACCGGATAAGCATGGAGGTCTGAAAATATGGCTTTGCATGAAGATTTTATTTGAAAGAGCTACTAATCCAGAAGAAACTATTGAAGGTTGCTTTAACTGTAAAGCTAGAGTAATCCTTCCCGGCAATGATGTCGCTATGGAGATCAGGGAGTGCTTCCCTGAGATCTTACTTCATATTGAGAACTTTCTGAAGAAGGGATCTGGCTGGGTCATCAGGGACATTCTTCACTTGGACATTCATTGTACTCGATATCGTCCACTCCATGGTTCTTCTTATATCCCAACTCCTAAGCATATTGCAAGGAAGGAGGCTGTTATTAACGTACAGAATCAGGACAATCAATGCTTTAAATGGGCAGTGCTATCTGCTCTTCATCCTGTATCCGGTAGAAATCATCCCTACCGTACGATTAATTATACCTCGTTTGAAGATGATCTTGACTTTAGTGGAATTTGTTTCCCCATTTCGCTTAAAGACATTTCGAAATTCGAGAAGCTTAACGATATTTCTATTAACGTGTATGCTGAATCGCAGAATAATGTGGTTCCTCTATATATTTCAAAGACTGTTCAGAAGCAACATGTGGACTTGTTACTATTCGAGAAAGGAAGAAAACAACATTACTGTTCGATCAAGAGTTTGGATAGACTATTGTCTAAGGAAAGACTGCATGGACACAGGAACTACTTTTGCCCTCGATGTCTCATACCTTGCTATACCGAAGAAAAACAGAAGCAACACATTGAAAGATGTGAGAAGAATGATCCTACAGCTGTTGTGATGCCTGAAGATAAATGGCTTCACTTCAGGAATGTTCACAAGATGCAGAGAGTCCATATGTAATGTTTGCTGACTTTGAATGTATATTGGAGAAAGTTGACAGTTGCCAACCAAGTACCAGTAAATCTTTCACAACACCTTACCAACAGCACACTCCCTGTGGTTATGGGCTCATTGATATCTATAACTGCTGTGGGAAGGATAAAGGATGAAAATTGGTTCTCCTACGGTATATAGAGGAAAGGATTGTTTGCAAGTGTTTTTGAAGCAGCTTGTAAGCAAATGTGAAGACTATCAGAAGAAACTATGGATTGTGGAACCAATGACACTATCACCAGAAGAGCAACGACAACATAATGATGCTATGAATTGTTACCTGTGCAAAAAGGAACTAAAGGAAGAGACTGCTAGAGATCACTGTCATATCTGTGGTCGTTTTCGAGGAACTGCACATTTAGGGTGCAACCTCGCCCTAAGACTCAACAGAGATATTGTAGTGGGTGTACACAACCTTAGGAGATATGATGGTCACTTAATCATGCAGCAGATCGGAAGTATCGCTAATGAACATCAACTTGAGTTAGACTGCATACCGAAAGGTATAGAAGACTATCTCTGCTTTACACTTATTCGGAAGAAGAATAAAGAGGAGCTTGGTTGGAAAATCAAGTTTATTGATACGTGTCAACTTATGTTCAGTTCATTGGAGTCACTCACTGCCAATCTTGCCAAAGATGGAAAGGACAAGTTTGTGTGCATGTCTAAGTACTTTAGTGGAGATAACTCGAATTTGTTGCTACGCAAAGGGGTTTATCCCTATGATTATATGGACTCCTGGCAGCGATTTGATGAGACTTCCCTTCCTTCACACGAACACTTCTATAATAAACTGAATGATACTGATATTAACAAGAATGACTATCAACATGCTTTAAAGGTTTGGAATCATTTCAACATTCAATCCTTGGGAGAGTATCACGATCTATATTTACTAACGGATGTTTTATTATTGGCTGACATTTTTGAAAACTTTCGCATATTTGGGCTGCAGTACTATGAATTAGACCCTGCTCATTATTACACCCTTCCCCCTTTTGAATGGGATGCTTGTCTTAAAATGACTGGAATTGAACTGGAGCTACTTCAGGACCCTGATATGTACACGTTTTTCGAGGCCGGGATACGAGGTGGAGGGTCAATGATTTCACATAGATACGCTAAAGCTAACAACCCTATGTGCCCAGATTACGACTCTTCCATCCCAAATTCATGGATCACATACTTAGACGCTAATAACTTATATGGGTGGGCTATGGTTCAGCATCTACCAGTTCGAGATTTCAATTGGATGGAATCATTAGATGGGATTAATTGGCTAGAACAGGAAATCGAACAGGATACTGGATACGTATTGGAGGTCGATCTAGAGTATCCCAATCAGTTACATGACTCTCATAACTCGTACCCTGTTGCTCCTGAAAAATTGACTATTACTGATGATATGCTCTCTCCCTATGCTTCAAAGATGAAGAAGAACTTGTCTATATTTTCTGGAAAGGTAGAAAAATTGGTACCCAATCTACTGATAAAGAAGTGTGTGTGTATGTATGTGTGTGTGTGTGTGTGTGTGTGTGTGTGTGTGTGTGTGTGTGTGTGTGTGTGTGTGTGTGTGTGTGTGTGTGTGTGTGTGTGTGTGTGTGTGTGTGTGTGTGTGTGTGTGTGTGTGTGTGTGTGTGTGTGTGTGTGTGTGTGTGTATATATAGCCCACACAAGATGCAAAAAATATTAAAAGAGGCTAAAGAATATAAAAGAGGCAAAAAAACCGTAACGGCAGCCTTGAGCCGTCTGATGAGACCCCTTGGCAGGGGTCGAAACGGTTAGCGCTGTCACTCCGGAGCAGTCTTTGCTCCGAATTATCAGGTGCCGGTTTTGAACTGGAGGTGGTTCGGAGCACCTAGATTTTGAACTGGGAATGGCACCGGATTTGGCGCCGGACCGCCATTTTATATCTACTCTCGCTGCAAAACTGGTTAGTTAATTAAACTATCCATTTCCAAATCCTGTTTGTAACAGTAAATATACTTGTGAAATAGCTTAGTTCAAATTTGCTGTGCTGTAACTCCCGTGCCTCCATCCGAGTTGTGAAGCACGATATGCACTGTGCTTCACAACTGCATTTGTGAAGCACGCTGTACCGTGCTTCACAACTATAGTTGTGAAGCACGCTGTAGCGTGCTTCACAACCAAAATTTGTAGCTGCTTACTGCTGCGACTGACAACGCGCGCACGTTCAGCTGCCTTTTATACCCAAAAGAATGCAAATCAGTATTCAAATTAGGTATCTGTGAACACTATTAGAAACAACCAAACGACAAATGAATCAATATTTTAGTAACTGTTTCAAACCAACCATATATATGGTCCAGAATAGAATCCTTATTAAAACATTGCTGAAGTAAACGTTCTGCACATACTCACTGATCCAAAAGCTGAGCACGCCAAGTCTAATTCAAATTTCCGGTATTTTAAATTTGAACTAAGCTATTTCACAACTAAGTTGTTGCACAATTTCTAGCGCACCATCTAATTTACGGACACGCCAAGCAAAACTGCAAGGGGTTGTGAAACCCGAGTGTTTCGTAAAGCTTAGCACTCGAATTCTTTTGAGGTACTCGGGCTCCGCTTCGCTCCGCCCTCGTACCACAAAAAAATTCTCGTGCAAGCTTTCACGAAACACTCGGGTTCGGAATGCACTCGCTTCGCTCGTGCATCACAACCCCTCGCAGTTTCGCTTAGCGTGCCTGTAAATCAGCTAGTGCACTCTATGATGTGCAACAACCAATACTTAGTACACAGTTTTTATGCAAATTCATATGGGAAAGCGTCCAAGCATGTGCAAATCATACATCAAAACCCATTATAGTAGACCTGCTGCGCCGAGGCGCAGCAGGAAAAAGAAATTCAAAGTTTGCGTCACGTTGAGCAAGCTTTTTGTTGTGTAGACTGTCCTTTTGTTTCTTCTGGTTGCAGAATGTAATGCCCAAGATGTTAGCATGGACGAATATAAGCAATTAGACTACATGTGTACAAAATGCGGTAGATGGGTATCGACAGATGACGTTGTTGCAAACAGATATCGTACTCGATGCGCGTAAAGTTTACAATTGCAAATACTATGTTTCAATTTTTTCTTTACTTTCTGACAAATTATTTGGAACATAGCTGATGAATGAAAGCGATTTCACTTCGTTCTTTATTTTTTCGCTAACAGCATATTTCATAGGCCCTAATTCCTTTGCATAGCAACAAAAGCGTGTTTGTTCTATAATGCAGATCTAATAATATTTTCTTTCCCAACCAAACAATGGCGCCCGACGCTTTCCTCACTACCGGACTCTAACCTACTCTGAATCCTACTTAGCTCCCAATTGATTTTAAGACCTAATTCAATCAGGTATATTCAATTTATTGGCCTTTACCGTTTATTCAACCTAACCTATTTGACCTATATATGTAGTATCTAAGCCCAGTCCTAATTTGATCTTTTTGGCAGTTTTATTTATTTATTTATTAGTTTTTACTTTCTATGGCGCGTTTGAGATGCTAACCAAACCAAACCTACTGCGAGATAACTTTGAGTATACACTGAGCATAAACCGTGCCTTAAGAATAATGTTGGGGTGATGTCAAGCAATGTTAAGGAACAACGATCTATTTCCCTTTTATTCACCGAATTCGAAGTCATCTCGTCGGATTGTCTCCCGGATGTAGATAGCTCTTAAGACAAGTACGGTGAATCAATGGCGGTGTTGGTTCTGTGTTCAAAGTTATTAATTAGAAACTTGGGCCTACATTGTGCCAAGAACTCCACTCCGGAATCAGCTATTGAAGATGGTAGATTGGATTCTTTTAAATTTCAAAGGGGTTTTTTACAACTAATTTTGAAGATTTTCGAATGATCGGATTTGGTGACAACTAAAGGAATTTTACCCAAAACCGCATTTTTATTAGTTTCTTAGAAATAAACAAAAGCTTCTACTTTTACTAATTTTTAGCCAAAACTGTAAAAAACATTTGCCAGTTTTGCTAATCTTGGAGTTGATCCTTGCTTTAAAATATGAATTTTTAGAAGTAGACCTTTGGTAGGGTAGGGTAGGGGTGGCATTAATGCCGTGCACTAACCCCGTGCATTAATGCCAAGTCTATTATCTGCACCTACTCTGCTACGCAACCTGCTCTGAGTTTTTGTGAGAAATCCAGATGCAGCTACAAAGCAGTTTTTCAAGTTAAAATTTGGTTCTATTTCTGCTTCCACTTCATTCCTGCCGGCTGGATCGTTGGAATGCATGTTATGTTACTGTAATATCATGAGGTACTGCTAGATAAACCAACTTGAACGCATCTGTAAATAATGGTTTCACATTTTGACTAAATAATTTTATATTAAATATGGTTATTTAGTGAAAACTGTTATCAGAATATTGTAATGCAGCGATGTTTGCAAAAATGGCAGAGTAAGTCTTCTTTACCGACGTTCTGTGTAAAATGATGGCTACATACACAAGATATCTCAGAACCCCTTCCAGAGGATAACTTTGACATGGTTGACATTGAACCTATACCTGAGTTTGCACCCCCACTGCCTATTGAAGAACCTCGCGTCGAGGCTAATCCCCTTCGCCGATCCACTCGCGATCGCCGCCCACCGGAGGTGTACCTGGGCAAGATCGTTTTGTACGGATGATTTTAAAAAGGAAAGGAAAGATGTAGTATTTGAGAAACATGAAAAAACAAACTATGAAAAGAGTTTCGTACAAGGACTTTGAGTGATTACTTTTGGAGTATATTAAAAGTAACAGTTGCCCTGTTTCTATAACAAGTAGGCCTTATAAAAATAAATAAAAACTTGCAGGATGTATATGTATACATGCGTAGTCTGCAACTGAATTAGTTGGATTTAATTTCTCATAGCGTACAGTGTACAGGCGAACAGTTATCGCTAATCGCCATGTGTTATATTTTAGCAGTTGACATTTTACTCTGATTACAATAAGGCAAATGAAGCATGAAAGTTTCACAACAAAGTGACGATATATTTAGTTAGATATGAAAGTATGAAAGAAAGAAGAAAGTCATGCACCAAGGTCCGTAAATCCGGGACTAGAATCAACAGCGTTTAAACCATTTTTATCAACTGCTCTCATTTAGGAACATCTAATGCCGACATTAGTGAACTCAGTTGTCTGTTGGGACTTGAAGAAATTCAAGGAGCTATTGATATAACGGACGAAAGTAAAGTGATTCTACTAAATAAATCGGATCACTTGCGCTCTCCCCCAGTCAAAACTTTTGATTTTTTGACCCACAACGACAAAAGTTTGTAAGGCGGCATACCAGAAGCTGATGAACTCAAAAATTTAAAACTTGTCTAATTTTTAAAAGTTTTAAAAATTTAAATTTTAAGTTGATAGTTGGTATGTGAAAGGGAGCAAAGGCAAAATCTATTTTGTTCCCGAAGAATTGAAATTGCACTGAAAACGAAAAATTTCACGGCTCCTGAGTACGAACTACAAATCTGAATCTTGAAATCATTTTCAGCTTCTCATTAGCTCAGCAAAAGCTTATATATGTATTAAGCTTACAGCTGCAGCTCACGCCTAAGCACGCAGAGCTCACAAAGGCTGAAACGAAAAACTTTCCAATTCGTGCTCGGCACTCCAAAAAAAACCATGCATATTTTCAGCAAAGGCGCGGACAAATAGATTTTGATCCCCATGGTCCCTCCTAAAGTTTAGCTTTAACGATAGTGTTTTGACAGCTGAAGTATATCCAGTTACCAATTGACCGCAAAACAAGACTTGAACTTAAACATAGTGGTATGACACATGGGAAGGCTGAAAATGCTCTTGATTTAATGCTAAAAATGTCTAATATTCTTTCTATGTAGTGTTGACTTGTAAACTTGAATATGACTGCATTGATTGATAAAGCATTCAACATTATAGTTCAACCTGGTATTATACCACCACGATGCACATTCGACGGAACAGACCTGGATAAGACGGTGATATGTGTGGTAATGAACGTCATTATAGAAGATTGACTGTGACGTTTTTATAGTTCATGATTACATACTGCATCCGTAAGTAAATTATTATCTGTGAGACAATTACTGCTCATTCGTTGCAAGTACAATAACATTGCGATGACAAATCCACGGAATTACAATACTGATTTGATGGATTATTGAGTAGCAGGACTGCGGTGCAGAATTGCAATTTTTCTCACCATAAAGCAATTTGGTTGGGCGTTATGACCGAAAAATGAGCATTATGATTTACTAAGCAATACTAAGCTGAGCTAGTAAAGTCCCCAGGGTAAACCATGATGGTTGGAATGCTATGCTTTGTTTTCCCCCATTACACGGGTCTTGCGAATACCTGGCCTGAGTCGTATCACCAAATCTATCCATTCACTAGCGTACCAGAGCCATCTTGGATCTTGATGAATATATGTAATGGGAAAGGTTAAATTTGAAATCAAGATTAAAGAAAACATAGTCAAAATTGCTTTTAATTGATTTCAGATACACTTAGCAGATTCTTTTATTCGTTAAGATGACGAAATTATTAGCAATTTATTGTCGTCTTTAGCTGTGATTGACCAGAGTTGCTAGACCGATCAGCGCTTCTACATTTAATTAAGGGAACAAGACCTTTAGACTCAAGTTATAACCTAAATGTAAAGAAAAGGCTATTTGGGGGGGGTCGCTTTCTGTCTTCCTTGATAATTTCTCCTCTTTGTTCACCCAGCAACAGACATCAATTCCTTTATTCATTCAAGCCTCCTAACTATTTGATCACAATCACAGGGGTCCTAGACTAACAATACTAAGTAATTCTATTGAGCTAATCTCTCAGGTTAATTCGTAAATCCTTAGCTTCGGCAAAATACCTATCTAAACTCTAATGCTCGCTCAAGCGCAGACGAAACCCAGTCGATGAATAAATTAATTAAATTATGATTTTAATGTAACAGTCACAAGTATAATTATACATAAAATATGATTGTCTACAGTTAAAATACACAAGGATACATGAATCTAGGTAAGCACAACAAGGGTATACAAAAGTTATGGTATAAACAAGATAGAACAAGGTAAAACCCAAATTTTTGTCTCAAGTTTTGATATCTCGTTGAAAGTCCTAAACAGATACTTCAGCATCAGTCAATTACCACTAACTTACAGTTTCAAGTTACCTCCAAGACTTAGGATCCGTGTGAGAAGATGGCTGGTTCCAAACTGACAGGTCCACCGAAGAGAAGGGCAAAAGCGAATGGGAAGTTCACAGTGTAGATCGTATAATAAAAATAGTATCAGAAAAGAACTGTAGAGTCGTGGCAGGTCCCGTGTAAAGTTAAGCAGAGTAAAGAAGGTCGCAATAGACCACCGACAAATATCTAAGACAGACCGGTCTATCCCTCGTAGGGCCCTCGGTCTCACAGTACAACTCTGAGCGAGCTCAAAACAGAATTCAAGACACAACCGCACCGTTCGGCAACCAAACCACGACTGATCCTTGAAATTGGGAAATTTTTGGGGTTCGGGGAAGACCTGTCAATCAGGGGTGTGTAATGTGTAAGGCGGAGCTTGCGGTTTCATGTAGTGCGTTTCTTGTGTGTGTGTGTGTGTGTGTGTGTGTGTGTGTGTGTGTGTGTGTGTGTGTGTGTGTGTGTGTGTGTGTGTGTGTGTGTGTGTGTGTGTGTGTGTGTGTGTGTGTGTGTGTGTGTGTGTGTGTGTGTGTGTGTGTGTGTGTGTGTGTGTGTGTGTGTGTGTGTGTGTGTGTGTGTGTGTGTGTGTGTGTGTGTGTGTGTGTGTGTGTGTGTGTGTGTGTGTGTGTGTGTGTGTGTGTGTGTGTGTGTGTGTGTGTGTGTGTGTGTGTGTGTGTGTGTGTGTGTGTGTGTGTGTGTGTGTGTGTGTGTGTGTGTGTGTGTGTGTGTGTGTGTGTGTGTGTGTGTGTGTGTGTGTGTGTGTGTGTGTGTGTGTGTGTGTGTGTGTGTGTGTGTGTGTGTGTGTGTGTGTGTGTGTGTGTGTGTGTGTGTGTGTGTGTGTGTGTGTGTGTGTGTGTGTGTGTGTGTGTGTGTGTGTGTGTGTGTGTGTGTGTGTGTGTGTGTGTGTGTGTGTGTGTGTGTGTGTGTGTGTGTGTGTGTGTGTGTTATCATACGTCACTTCTCTGTGACGTATGAACTCAGCTCTCGGGGTGAAGTTGGCTCCCCAAATTCCCAAACTTGTACGCATTAACCCCACTTAGTTTCCTGGGGAGATAAGCCCCCAAATTTTGGATCTTTTTCGTAAACAGAATCATAAATTCTTAAACGGACTTTCTTTTCAACATCTTCTCCCAAAGGTAGAAATCAAATCAAATACAGTTCATCACACAACTTCAATCATCCACCGAAGACTGGAGACGACATCAAATCAACTATTTCCAGAAACCCAACATACCCACTTAAAGAATCATTCGCTGACCTAGCTAATTCAGTTCAAAACAGTCAAATTCAAAAGACACGCAAGAAATCTTACACAAGCACAGTTAGTTCAGTTCAAAACACAGTCAGAATAGTCAGCAAAACCACAACCATTGAATATTATGACCATATTAATTAATCAGCCAACTTTTCTAAGCCAAACCAAATAATGATAATGCAAAATCAACTACCAATCATTATCAAGAGTTCGCATTCCAGCCTGAACCTAACATTTCAAATTTTCTATCCTCCACACTCTCCACCGCAAAAAATGTTTTTACTAGGGGGGGGAAATATAGTGAAATGAACAAACAATTACTGTATCGATCAGTCGCAGACATAATGTACAAGTAGAATGACAATATAGCTCCAATCTAGACAACTCAACTGTACAGATACAATGCAGAAAATTACGAAGTTCACAAAACTCTAGTCCATACGATTCTTCTTGTCAATGGTGATGGTTTGCAGTAATCTGTGCATTCGGCAGACAGTACAGTGCAGCAGGGGATGGGACAACGACTTCTGTGGGAGATAGCCGGAGAGGGACCTACGCCGGCTAGAGCTCCAGGGGTTGAGGACGGGGGAGATGGCCGGAGAGGGACCTACGACGGTCAGAGCTCCAGGCTGCTTCAGTGGCAATGGTTAGTGGCCGGTAACAGTTCACATCGGCCGGAGAAGGAGTGGGTGCAAGCGTGCCACCCTGGGGACACGAGATTCCAGTTGGACTGGCCGGCGGGTGTGAATCCGCGTCGTGCCGTAGTTAAGTTCTGATTAGACGGTGCTGGTGGGGGTGCGAGGGCGATCACCGAGGCGTTAGGCATGTCGTCGGTCAGGGCAGTTGGCGGATGCCGACGCGGGGCGCCACAAGGGGAAGTTCTGGCAATAGACGGTTCTGGTGCGGAGAGGAGAAATCAGGATTGGAAGATGTGAAGAAAAGTGTCCACTGGTGACGGTGTTGTTGATGAGTCTAGTCGGAATTATGACGTTCCGGCTAGAAGGGGATCGAACCACGGACCAACTGTCAGCGACCAAAATTGAGGACCAAAAGAAAAATAACCATTGCTGAGCAAACAGCCTAGAATTAGAACCATGTACTAAATGAGTTATGGTATAAAAATAGTTCATAAGGCAATGAGTAGCTAATCTCATTGCCGTTCAATCAATCAATTCACAAAAGGTACCTCGTTTCTTAGACTTTAAACCGTTGAATATTCAAGTATCTCTTTCAAGTTACCGGACACCGGTCAATTTTCTACATAATTACGTTTCAGCGAGTCATTTTCCGCTTTAACTGTGCTCAATAGCCATTAGATTCATAAGTGCACTAATGCTCGGTTCGACATTAATCTGCTTGATGTCAAGCCCATGATATTTTAGGTGCTACACGCAGTCAGAGTGAACGAATATGTTAGTAGACAAAAAGAACAGTAAAAACTCAGTATCCAAACGAGATGAGTATCCTTGTCCCAAAAATCCAAATCCAAATATCACCAAACTGTAGAAAAGGAAAAACAATCTGCTGAAATAGATACAGACAAGCACGGACAGAAAACAGCTACAACATACTTTTTATGCTTGTTACTTTATAATTATCTTTTTTAGATCTCGGTGATTGAACGTCCTCAAGAATCTCTCCAATGCGTGTTTCCAATTCATCATTCACGACTCATAGTTCTATGTTAATCAACACACCCCATCAGAATCAGTGCAGCAACGATAAATGAATATCAAACAGTGTCGCGTATGGTGTAGTGGTGTATGCGTGGTGTGAAATCCAACTCAGGGGGGAACGAAGAATCTCAGGTCCGGTGTAAACTAACCGTGGCAGCGGGGAAACGGGACCACTATCTGAAGCTGTCAGACCAGGCAAGAACATACAACTGAAACAGAAACGGTTTGAACAGTAACATACACAAACAATAGCTGAATCTTAACATGCAGCGCGTTCGTGTGCCTATTCATTCTAGCCTGCATTCATGTATGACGTTTGACAGAATGAGCGATCAGCGAACAATTTCCTGGAAGTGCTCTTTTCTGTGAATAGCTTCCAAACGAATCTTACATTCAGCGTCATAATTTAAAAAGTGTACATTCAGCCATTGCTTAACAGAAACTTAAAATTGGTGAGAGGACAGATTGGCAGGCATGAGTGGGTGCGAGCGATGCAATGCATTCAACAGAAAGGAAATGAGGGGAGGCAGCTGACGGTCAAAAGGCATGCGACCGGAAGCGCCCCAGCTTGGGTGCTCGTACAAAACCAAAACACATTTATCACCGCACAGACGATTGGGGCAAGGAAAAACAGAAGGGAGAGAGGGAAGAAGCGCATGCAAAGCTTCTCGCAAGCGGGCCTTAGCAGGGAATTTCTCAAACTGAAGGGTGAGGGGAGCGGGGAGAAACTGAAAAGGAACACAATAAAAAGACAACTTAAATTTCCATAAACACATCAAACAAAGAACCGTGCTCATCTGGATTACCTCCGGCCCCAGGATGGAAATGGGCCGCCGGGGGATGAAGGTTTCAGTGGAGGTGGGTGCGGTGTGGACCCAGTCACCGTAATGGGATTTCCGCAGCTCGGGGGCAAGGTCACTCGCTCCCGCTCCGGTCCTCGGAGGGGGCGTCCATAGTCTCCGCGGCAGTAACTGGCGGACTGTAGTGGCACTGCCGAATGCGAACCACTGGCTGAACAGGCTGCGGGGGAAGGGACGGGGAGGTCACACAGATGGCAGAATCTGTGGACATGGCATCATCGCTGTCAGGGTCAATCTCCATGACATCAAAGGAGACATCGCTAAACTCCGACTGATTGTCGTACTGGTCCATCCAGATGTAGAAGTAGTTGTTGAGCTGGTTCTGGGACATGGTTCTAAAATATGCATACCACCATGATATAACTCGAATTGCAAGCAAGAATGGCACAAAATACGACAATGTAAAGAGACAGGACAAAACTAAAAATCAAGTCTCAACTAAATTCTTTCCTATCAATAAAAATAAAGAATTAAAAGGTTAAGCTGAACTTAAATAAGGCGGTAAGCGCACTGCACTCCAGGAAAGCTTAAAATGTTAGAATAATAATCTATACTATCCTCTGCCATACGCATGCGAAAATCATAAAGGTCGGACGGTAAGTATTCGGACAGTTGGACAACGTCCTCGCGTAGCGCGCGAACAGTATCATTAGACAGTGCCCTAAACTCCAGGCCAAGGGGCCAACCACTCAGTTGTTGTAACAGAATCACACTTACAGACTGACAGTTAATATTAGGACAACGACACATACCACCACCATACGACGACACAGACGAGCGACAATACTGTTTTGTGGGTAATCGGGACTTACGAACTTCATCACTTACTGGGTACATGGTTACTGGCACTTCCGTAGTAACTTAAACCGAATCTCCAGAAACAAACCGTACAAATCAGTGTAGCAACTTGCGCAACCTGTGGACTAGTCAAATGTATTCGCTTATTTGGCTCGAACATATCATACTTTTCTGGATCAGTAAAAACATCGACAGTTCCACGCAACATCTTTAGACCCTCAGGCAAACTATCATAGTCTCGATACGGACCTCGCATTTCAGGCGGGCAATATAAGGTAAGTGGCGCGGGCGGCGTATCATCTGCAGGATCGCGGTCTGGCACGGGAGCACAACGGGTGGGGGCTCTGGGAGCCATGGCAACCCAGAAACAGAACCTGAAGTTAAAATAATCACCTTCAGCCAACATTTTAATTACAATTAAAATCACCAGGCCATAATCCAGGCAGGCTATATCTCCATTTGTATAATACTTACGTCTTATTAGGATATATTTCGATCAATAACCTGTTTCCCACCTGTTTATCTAATTAGTGCGAACAACTAGTGAGTTATCAATCACTATCCGGGTATCTTACTTAGCTAACAAGCACATTATTTGAACAGTACACAATAACAATGGTAAAAGAATGTTTAAAAGATTTTCATATGTTTTTTGAGTTTTCTAAATTTTATATTACTTTTTATAGTAGGGTTTTGTGCTTTCTATTAAATAGATATCTTATTTACAGTTAGAGAACTATACAGAACAAACAGACAAATAAACAGTTCGTACAACGATTTTTGACAGTTTCTTGTGACTGCCGATTTGTTTTTGGTCATTTTTAACTATCACTTTTGTAACATGTTTTTGTTAAGGTTGTAAGCCTTGGGTTTTCTGTGCAGCACTTGTTCAGAAGCTGTGAATCCCGGAAGCTGCAACCGGAGCTTCTAGTGGGCATCATGGCCCAGAAGGATAGACCGACGACTGGATAATTTTATGTCTACATCAGTAAGAATGGATTAGCTGAGTAGAGCAACGAAAGAATGCGTAATCAAAATTAGTCGTCAAAGTTTAACGGTCAATTCC
Source organism: Trissonchulus latispiculum (assembly GCA_030248195.1). NCBI lineage: Eukaryota > Metazoa > Nematoda > Enoplea > Enoplida > Ironidae > Trissonchulus > Trissonchulus latispiculum. The sequence goes on from JASAND010001506.1 coordinate 51,697, forward strand.
TTACCCGTTTGTCAGTTCAGGGTGCAAGGCACCACACAAAGTTATTACATACAATCCAAACAAGTTATCCTAACTATACAAACTAAACTATTGATATAACTATACTACAAGACTGGTACAAATCACAGCGATGTTTAGCGTCCAAGACTATCTCTCAGACGGACCTGAGTATTGTTCGTCCGAAGACTCATTGGAGCGTTGAGACCTTCGAAACGGATTTCGGAAAATGGCGTTAGGTCCTGAGAATATTCGTTCAAAATCGGTTTGGGCTTTTAAAGCGTTTTGTTTGGCTGCATTTTCAATAGGCGAGGAAGAATTAGAGGAACTAATAACTAGCTCGAGTATACTTAATTTCGGTGCCTTACCAGTGGGCCAACTTCCACGGGGCGGTTCACGAACAGATAATACTACCTACCTATAATATCACTATTAATGTTGTAGATGTAAAGGGAATTTCGTTCAGTTTCGATGTGTTTTCCTAACAGAACAGTAGGGGGGGAATAGTTGATAAGCCCAAAGTTTACCATATTTAGAATAAGATATGATGGTTGTTTTTAACTAGGCGGCGGTAAGAAAAATCTCATCGTCAGTAGCGTATTCAGCAGCTTTTGTCAGTCTCTCTTTGACTTCATTAACTTTAGAGTACATTGCTTGAAAACGTCGCTTGTGCTCGTTAAATTGCAAAAATTCAAGGAGACCCCGTTTAATATCCCTCCACGAATCTTCCAAACCAGTAATAGCTAAGGATAAAGCCCTATAATAACAATTCCCATCTCCCAACACGTCTATCACTTCATAAGGTTCATATAGAGGCATATGACGCAGCATTCCGGGTAACTCGTGTCTGATTTTAAGACCGTGAGTTCGTGCGATGCGTTTTTGCCAATTTCCGTCAATAGGATTGAAATATTTGCGTCGATGGTACAATTCTGGGTCGGCTTCCTGCGAGAGAGGCTCGTCTCCCAAGAAAACGAGTGCACTGTCAGATTCCGATTCTGAATCCGGGTATTTAATATGCAACGAGGGCAAACTTTTCTGCAGTTTTGGCGACAGTGGCGGTCGTTCCAATTTAGGTTCCTGTGGTGGTTCAGGAACACGATGTTTCTCCGCCAATCTGGCAGAAGATCTCCTTCGAGCGGGTTCCGGTTTAGGTGGTTTAACGTTTTCTAGGTCAACAGGAGTTTTTGGTCGTTCAGAAACGATAGGCCTAGGTTTTTTCTTTTCGGTCTGTAAACGTTTACTTTCATTCTTTTCAGACTGCACAAAGTTATCGGTTGGGGAGTCTTTCCTCGGGACAGACTGTCCTGAATCAGGCAGTTTTGAAATTTCACATTCAGAATGGTCAGTCGCGTCGGTTGAATTCCCATCATGTTGGTGGGTAGTAGCAGTAATGACACGTGGCTCAACGCAAGGTACCATATTGTTAAATTGTTCCTTGATTCGTTTGGCGCGTCGGTTGCCAGCAGGATACACCTCAGCAACACAACCAAAGATCTTGTCGATCCAGTAAGGCCCTATACGCTTGTCTAACAGCTTATACACCTGATCTTTCTTAGCTACGGTAGAGGCTTTGATCATAACTAGATCCCCTACACGGAAAGTGGGCTCTACGGCGTTACGGTTATAATTTCGATCTTGTGTTTCTTGAGCCGCTCCCATCTTTTCTCGGGCGAGTGACCAGGCTAATTGAAGAGCTTCCGTTGCATTATGAACATAGTCGAATCCGGCATACTTGCGATCAGTAGGTATGGCTACATTAGTGGTGCTAGGTAATACCGGGTCCCATGCATGCAAAAGGTAATGCAGAGTTTCACCTGTAGTCGCGTTTACTGAAGTATTATACGCGAATTGACAAAAAGGTACCATGTTATCCCATTCTAGATGGTTTTCCGTAACAGTACTTAACATGTCTAACAGCGTGCGGTGCCATCGTTCGACTTGACCGTTAGCGGCAGGGTGGTAGCGCGTAGTTTCCAATTTACGAGTTTGAATTTCGAGCGCAAATTTCTTTGTTTAAAGCTGCCACAAATTCCTTAACTTGATCAGAGACTAAGTCTTTCGGTGATCTATATTGCAGAACAATTAACTCAAGGAAAGTTTGGGCGATCGTGTGCGCGCGCTTATTCTTGATAGACACGGCGATCACGTATTTAGAGAATGCATCAATGAGACTAAGTATGTACATCATGCCACTTTTAGACGCTTTCGAGATATCCATTGAATCGCAGTGGACCCGTTCAAAAGGTTCCACAGGGAGTGGAACGTGTCTTAAGGGGGGTCCATTTTTGGCCGATTTTTCGACCATTTCCAATTTTGCTCATTTTCACTTATTTTGTTGTCCGATTGGTATATTTTAACGAGTTTTTAGAATGAAGGTAGGATCTCTTACGGTTAGCGAGTAATTTCACCTCAAAGTTGATGTCAGTAAGTGTTAAACATAGGAAACGGAAAAAGTGGTGATTTTTTCCGTGCGCCAGAGAAATCTCGCCAACGACAAGACGGAGCACTTCAACGTCCATCTTATATCATAAAGACGATCTAGAAGGGTGATTTGTAGGAAGCAGAATTTTAATTTAGGCCTTCAAAAATTTTTAATTAATTTTTTAAGTTTGCGAACAGCCAAATTTGACTGTTTTGCAATGTTAAAATTGGGGGTCAGCAACTTTGATGAAATATTCTGAAAGCTGTAAGGTCTTATTAAAAATTCTACTTCCTACAAATCACAGCTTATGACAAGACATTTCGAACGATACCAATTGATCCTGGTTAGCTCTGTCTGATTTCGAGATTTCTCTGGCGCAGAAATCTCAATTTTTAGCAAAATTTCGAAAATTCCCGTTTTTTGGCAAATAACATAGAGATATGGCAACACAGACCTATAAAATGATAAACTATATATTTGCGCTCCATTATTGATGACTTTAGGTCAAGTTTTGGCACAAATGGTGTAGGTTAATGCACCCAGTTGGTCGCTGGGGTTAAATATGGGGGTCTGCCAACCATAATCTCAAAAATAGCGATTTTTCAAATTTTTCGAAATATGTTAAATTTTATATCAATCGAAAGCTCTCATTGTCCTGAACATTTTTTCTTCTTGGACCATTGCCCGCAAATGCACCAAATTCAAGTTATCGGCCGTAAATGATTTTCGTGGTCAAGGCTTTCCATCGCCGGTGCTACTCTCTAAAATCACTAAATAAAGCCATATAGAAAAGTTTCCCATCAAAAGCTACCCTAACTTCTTCGTTTGCATCAGATAACAAACACACAACCGAATAAAGCTCCATTCTCAAGGAAGTTCAGGTGTAAAGTGCCTTTATTTGCTGCGGCACCGCCGTTTTCACCTGTTTTCAAATTGCATGCAATTAATAGCCGGTTACTCGTTAAGTACTGAACGAAACTACTTGAAATTGAAACTCGATATGAAGGACATATGTGCCAAAATTTTGTGTGAAAATGGACAAAATCCGTGATCATAAAATTTTTCATGGTGGACCCTCCCTTAACAAAGCTTTAGGATTTTTAGGGGGCCCTTTCCGTTTTTGGCATCGAGGACAAGATTTAACCCATTGTCTTGCATCAGCATGCATTCCCGGCCACCAAAAGTGTTCGGAGAGTCGAAATGAAGTTTTATTGCAACCGCCATGCGCTGCGTAGGGGCTGTCATGACAGGCAGCAAGAGCGTCGGAGCGCAAACTTTCAGGTACAGCTAATACCTCGAGTACTGTATCTCTGAATTTTTCAAGATGTACCAAAACCCCATCCCTCATGTCACAATGTTCAGATAGTGCGGCTATGCGGACAGCGCGATTAACGTTACTAGGCAGAACTTTGTACTCAATAATTTCGCCCAATAAAAGATCTTCAGCTTGTAACTGCTGCAGCTTTTTCCAAGATTTTGGATTAAGAGTAACATTGGATTTATCGCGTACGGCAACATCAAACATTTTACTAAAAACTATATGCGCATGCTCCTTACGTTTTGGTGGACCTGTTTCGGAGCGAAACTCTTCCCTAACTGGTTCTTCCTCAGAGGTGGAGGAGGGGCGAATATCTCGTTTCTTTCTTAAACTGGCGAGCTTTGGTTCATCAAAATGTTCACTATCCGAAACGTTACCAACAGGAGAGCGAATTTTAGGTTGTTTTTGAGGAGTCGATTGACTTTCTTCAGAGTTTTCGGAATCGGACTGTTGAATACGTGAGACCTTTGAGCGCACAGTAGTGACACTCTTTTTGGCTTGGTCCTTCGAAATCTTGGGCAGTTGAAAAGAACGACTTTCCCTTCCTTCCCCTTTGACAACCACAGAATTTATATGGGCTACCAAATCATCACTATCTTCCTGGTAAAATCGCAAAAGATTGACGGTCACCATTCTGTTCCTCCCCAGGTAAACCTCTAGCTACATCTGCAAACAAGGGGTTCCTAGATAGTCCGTCAGCATTTCTTAATTGGGGGATTATTCCTATGCTTAATTTCAAAGTCATACTCAGAGAAGGTCATTTGCCACTTAGCTAGACGTGAGTTTCGAGGCGGGTGTTTCATTGACCAGCGCAGAGCAGAATGGTCAGTAAAAAGAGTGAAAGGCGGTCCGCCAAACAAGTAATGTCTAAAGTGTTCAATACCAAATTTCATAGCCAAACATTCTTTATCATGTGTGGAGTAATTTCGCTCGTACTTTTTAAGAGATCTGGCCGCATAAGCGACTGGATGATATTTTCCGTCATCCTGCTCTTGCGATAGAACCGCTCCCAAACCCAGGTCAGATGCGTCAGTATGTAAGACAAATCCCTTAACTAGATCAGGGTGGGTAAGTACGGGGGCTTCAACAAGACTCTTTTTGAGCAATTCGAAAGATTGTTGGTGTGTATTATTCCACACAAACCGTACTCCTTTTTTCTTAAGGTGCTGGTATCGTTTTGTGCAGTGCTTTTGTGCGTATTTTTTGAAACGCCATAACTTTCGCAATTTTGTGAGTTAGAAAGAGCTTTATACATCATTTTAAAGCTTATAATCTGCAGATTCTCGTGAGAGTACGAAACTAGTAAAAATCCGGAAATAATAGCTAAAATTTTCTGACATACTGACATCTGACAGGCTGAATATAGACCAAAAATTTTTGAACATGGATTTCTCAAAACTGTGGAATCGGCCAAAATTTTTTCTTGTGCTGTCCTATAAAGGACATGTGGGCCGAGGGACATTTTTTCGGATTTGGCTCAGCAGCTCTTAACGGTAAAGAAAATCCATTAAATGTGCGGTGACACAAAATTTCGCAACTTTGCATTGAGTTTTCTCGCAACTGGAGATGTTTTAGCTCAAACCAAGAAAAATGTCCCTCCGCAATAGTGCGAATTCTCACTCTGCCAAAAATCACGCGAATCCATTGGGTAGTTTTTGAGAAATCGATGTTCAAAACAAAATAATCGCAGTTTGGCCAAAATGCTTTTTCGGCCAAATCTCTAGCTTAGAGCAACAAACTCCGGCTAATAGGCATTCATAAAATGTGCAATGAGACTGTGTATCGATCGAGTATAAATAAACCAAAATTGTCCGTACGATTTGGTAGTAATTTTGAAAAAACTGGTTTTCTCAAAAACGGCCATTTTTGGACCCCAAAAATCGTTTTTTGCTTATACTGACTTAACCACAAGAGATAGCTCAAAAGTTGTAAAAGCAAAAATGTTCATTTTTGTTCCCTCTTTCCAGCCATACCAACCAATCTGGTGTCTCGACTATGTGCTGAGAGAATAATGGCAAAAACCAAAAATTTCCTATCTTTGCACCTAAAAATGCGGGACTGGTCCCAGAATGTTAAAGAGCACCGAAATAGTATAGTTGGAAAGTTTCATCCACTTTCATAAAGAATTAAAGCCTATAGGGTCAAATTTACACAAAACGATACCAGCACCTTAAGAGAATATAAGGGAGAAGCTAGATGGGCGAATCCCTTGATAAACTTAGCGTAGTAAGCACACATCCCTAAAAAACTCTCTACATCTTTAAGCGTCTTAGGTACAGCTAAATCATGTATCGCTTGAATTCTTTCCTTCAAGGGTTCGACTTCCTGTTCAGAAATAATGTGCCCCAGATAGGTAACAGACTTTTTAAGGAAATGGCATTTTCCCGGGTTCATTTATAGATCAGCAGCTCGTAATCGGTCAAAAACTTCTTGCATAATTTTGAGATGTTCAGACAAGGTTTTGGAGAAAATCAAAATGTCATCAATGTAAATGATACACTTTTTCTACTGTAAATCTCCCAAAATTCGCTCCATACACCTTTGAAAATTGCCAGGCGCACATTTCAATCCAAACGGCAAAACGTTATATTCAAACTACCCATGAAAAGTATTAAAACTAGCTTTAGCTTTCGAATCTTCATCCAGTTCGATTTGGTTAAACCCCTTACTTAAATCTATTGTAGAAAAGTATTTTGAACCCTTGAGAGAAGTCATAATATCGTCAATACGCGGAATCGGATAGATATCAGGATCGCTAATTTTGTTTATCCGTCTAAAGTCAACACAAAGTCGTAACTTCCTACCCGGCTTAGGTACGTAGATCATGTGGAAGCTCCATGGACTAGTAGACGGACGGGTCAAACCGTACTTCAGCATTTCAGTTAGTTCCTCCAGCAGAGGCTGTCGCAAATGTACGGGTAATCGGTAAGGTGTAGCATAAATCGGTTTTGCGTCTTCAGTGTTGATGTGCGCTTTAAATATGGTACATTTCCCTATGTCAAAAGAATGTTGAGAGGAACAGTGCTTATTTTGTCGGAGAAGTCCCAAAACTTGTCCCTTTTCAGTTTCATTCAAAGTGTCTTCATCAAATGAAATTGCCTGCATGGCTTCGGGCAGGTCTTTCACAGAACAAGATTCAATATTTTTCAAAGTATTTATTCGAAAATGGTATCCCTCCCGACTCGTTTTAGGATTAGAGTTGAACCGATTGTCTAACTTCACAACTTCCCCATATTCGTTAACTACTTCCTCGTATTGGGCCATAGGCGTCCGACGACTAAACCGATTACGTGGCACTACATTACCTAAAGTAGAATTCTCATATATCGTCACTGGTTTTCCAGTTCCGTTACGCATAAGTACCGGTACACATCGTGATCTCAAATCTACCATGGCAGGAAGCACCTGGACTGCACTGCCGTCTACATCATACTTAGTTATATCTGGTTAAAACAATCCATCATATTTTAATGACTCAACGCTTTCCACCGGTACAGCTACCTTGGCATACGGGGGAATCGTTACATGCTTCATAGCGGACACCCTGTAGGCAGTTTCAGTAACGGGGGATTGTTGCACCAGCTTAGCTATCATGGGGGGTTTACCAGCTTTTCGTAAACTTAGCTCCCCTTTGTGAAAACTAAGGTTGAGATCCCCACCATGTTTATGCAAGAAATCAGTCCCTAATAGACAGTCCTCGGCAAGGCCCTTAGGAACCAGGAAGGTATGTTCAATTTTGGTCCCAGGAGAGTCGTAGAATTCAACAGGTAGTTTGACAGCACCCCTAAATTTTAGGGTTTGATCATTTATACCCTCAGCGCGGATCGGGTGTGCAAGTGGTGTAATAGCCAGTTCTAAAAAGTTAGCTAAACTTTCGCTCATCAAAGTCAAGTTTGCTCCTGTGTCAACTAAAGTCTGTATGGGACGTCCGTTTAGATTCACGAAAATCATGGGTAGCGGCCGGTGTAGGACTGGAGTGTTAACACTATGCTTTCCGTCGTTCCTAGTTTGGGAGGGTAAGGTACCTATTAGATGTATCTCGCGATTCCTGGGGGCCACAGGTAGTTTTAAAGGGACCGTGACGCTGTTCCCGCTTTGGGTAAGCCAAGTGATAGTATGCTGTCCTAGGTCGAGTGAGATTTCCCCAGGAAAGTCAGACCCTAGAATGCAATCGACAGTGAGGTTGCTTACTACGACAAAGGTACAATCCCTGATAGGTAAGGATTCTCGGTTTCTATGGAATAAAATGTGGGCAGTCACAGTCCCTACAACTTCACACTTCCCACCATTGGCAGTTTGGAGGTATTGTGGTACTTCCACGGGAAGCACGTCTAGTTTAAGTTGCTGTGCCAGTCGGGTAGTCATAACGGAGACAAGTGATCCCGTATCGAACAGGGCATCTACTGTTTGTCCTAAAATCAATAGTGTCATTAACAAGGGTACCGTTCGAACCATAAGTACAGAGTGAGCGTTAATGGTTCTGTCGGGGTTCCCCACGATAGATCGTGTTTGGACACGAGAATTCCCCGTGCTCGCCGTAGAGTGAGAGACTCGGCGTTTTAAAGGACTCGTCGCTGCGTCGGAGTGAGAATCTAGTGAGAAGTCAGTAGTCTCGTCTCCCGAATCTCGATTCTCGAGTGACCGTTGGCATGAGAACCGAACTGTGTGCCGCTCATTTCTATGTTTCTTATCTAAATTCATATAAATAGTGGGAGAGGCACAGTCAATTCTCTCGTCTAATAGGAGGTTGGCAGAAGCCTCACTATCCTTAACGTTATAATCAGACAAAGAAGCGTAAGACGTGTCCCTAGAGACAGTTTTAGAAGTAGCCTGACACCTATTGGCAGCCTTACGTAGCTTATCGTAATCTAGAGACCTACTGACGGGTCGTAAAGGGATCCTTTCATCGTTTACCGTTAACGAACCCAATTCTAGAGGGCTTCTTCCTCGTCATCACTAAAGAGAGGCTCAGTTAACCGGCGACCGTTTATAGGTGCCGAGATTACGGGGGCCGCGGTGTTTGTGTCTGGGTTGTTGTGACACCTACTTCGGATCTTATTTCTAAACTTGCGTCCACATGGCGTGACCCAAAACACTATAACGCATCCAATGACCACAATAATGATTACCAGAGATAATCCATGATTAAGCTGCAAGGGTACGAAGGGTACGTGTACGTACTCTTTCATTTGGTCCTGTATTAGGTTCCGAGCTTGCTCATTCTCGTACTCCGCGGTTGACAGTTCAGTGAAATGTAAAGGTATCCTACCTAACGGAGCAGGCACGACAGTTTCCTTAAGGTCGGCTAAAGTAACAGTAGTCCTAGCGATTCCTAGTGTACTAGTAAGAATAGTATTACCTATAATAAGGTGTAGATAACGACCGTATTCGAGCCAGAGCGTGCCGTTTCTGGCACTGCCACTGTCTCTCCTTCAGCCACATGGTTCAGAGAGGGTGACCTGGCTACAATAACCTCAGTATAGTTGGTCCGGATTAATACTCCCGCCGGCGTAGTACGATATTCAGTTGAATTGTCCAGGACCTTAACCTTGACATAGTCCTTGCAGGTACTGAACTCTTTCTCTACCTTATCTTCCGAGAATGAAATAAGGATTTGCAAACACTTAGCTCGTAGTCTCGTAACTATAGCGTTTGGGGGGCAAAACCACAAACCCGGTGCGGTTTTACACTCATTTACATCGATCTCGCGGACTTCCCCGGAATCTAACCGTTGAGCATAGTCCGGCATAGGAGCTAGGGTAGTTATGCCGTGTAACATAGAGTTGTAACCTAAGTTGTGCACTGCATACAGAGGTCTCACTTCCTGTTCTAGTGGTACAGGGATTTCAAGCATAAATCCAAATCGGAGCGAGTTAAAATCAATCTTAATGGGATAAACTTTGCCGAATTGAAAGATGAGACTCGGTGCCTGGCTTAGTAAAGAGTTTCGTAAAGAAGGATGTGTTTTAATTATCCCTTTCAAGGTCTGTAAATTGACAAGTCCAGGAGTAATTTCTCAACGCAAACCGGCGTGCATAACTGAATTTAAACCTTCACGTAAAGAAGAAGTAAAACTGTGGGCCAATAATTGCATATAAATTTGTCGCATGTATGAGAAATTGGAACACCTTGCACGAATAATGAGAGTAGTCAAATCTTGAACTGTGTGGTGTAAAAAGGCATAGACTTGCTCATTTGCATGCACAATTTTCCGAACCGAATCCGTAATTTTGATCTGTTCATCCCGCAGGATGTGAAATTCCTGTTCCACCGCATTCACCTTAGCATCTAGCTTACCTAAGTGATAGAAGTTGGACAAACTATTGGCTATACCGCCTATACCCGATGCGCCGGCCAGCAAAAGCTCGATAAAACGTTTGTGACGCTGTCTACCGGGTTCTATGGGTGGGTAGGAAGTACAAACCCCCGGAGTAGAGCAACATAGACTAGCTAGTAATTTAGAGTAGAAATTTGTATTCAAAACACCCGAATAAAGCTTTCGATACTCCGCTTTTATCTGATCAAATTCCTGTTCCAAAAAATCGTGTTGGGGACACCTCTGATTTATCATTCGTACACAATACTGATCCGTCTTGGTTTTACCAGTGTTAAGATCAATACAGTCCTCCTCGTTAGCCCACTCATGGGGTTTCCACTGAGGCGAGATCGGGGGGGCACGGCCGACTGTACGATCAAAGCCAAGTAATCGATTTTCTGAGATATAGCTCCTATACCTGCAGGACTCAAGTCTGCTCCCCAGCGGGGCAATACAACCGTACCTATCTTAGCTATTTCATCGGCCAGAAAATGAGACGATTCTGTATCTGCGGCTGACTGAGCGTTAGCAGTCGATAATAGCAAACCCATCATGAGCCAAAAGACGGGCATGCCAAATTTCCTCAACGAACGTACAGCCGAACAAATAGACAAAAACGGTAATAGAAGTAGCGAAAAGTCAAAAGCTTTTGATTTTTCAATTTCTTTTTCAAAAGTTTCTAACAATTTATCTGAATAAAGTTCACATTGGATAGCGACGGTATGAGATTTGACGCTCAGTTCTGTTTCACGGAAACTTTCATAATTTCGTGGCCTTATCTCATCAGAATTAGAGATAGGAAAGAAAAGTTCCTCATCGGTCGAGGTCGCAGTGCTAGGTGTTAGAGCGCCTTTCAATAAACAAGATGGCTCATACTGTTCCGATCGGCAGGTGCAAACCATGGGCTGCCGACACGTCAGGATCTTATGCGAGAAATGCGGCGACGTGAGGCACCTCTTGGCGCATACATTGAGGCGAAACTGCTCGCACTGAGCGGGCAGAATACTGGCCAGCCGACCCGGAGTCAGACCGAGGTTGTCGGCTGTAGTGAGGCCTGCGATCATAATATTCTGAACGATCACTGTCTGAGTAGGCGGAGGATCCTGAGTAATTTCGATCCCTACCCGGGCTTTCGTGGTAGTGCCCACTTCCCTGGGCTCTAGATCGAGAGACCGTGAATTTCGGCCCATACCACGTCTCATCTCTGCGGGGAGATCAGACCGCTGGTCCCGTCGATCAGACGGTTTGCCGTTGTCCTGGCGGTTGTCAGGGCGGTAGCGTTCGTTCCTATGCTGTGAATCAAAATTTCTATCATCCCTGTGTTCATAACTTCTGTTATCTCGACTATCGTAATTCCTGTTATTTCTGTTATCGTATCGTTCCCTATTACCGTTTCCGTTATTATCGTTGTATCTACCGCGATCAAAATTATCACGTCCCTGCCCACCTCGATTGTCATAATTTCGATTTCGGTCAGAGTTTCGGAAAGAACTACGATTAGACTGAAAGTTTTGGTTTCTTGCCTGATAGGCGCCTCCTCCCGGCTGTCGGCACTCGCGTCGACCATGTCCGGCTTATTACAGTTAAAACAGGTGGTACCGGGCGGCAAATCTCGAGTACGTTCATTTTTCCCCGCACCAGACGTTTTCTTAGAATTTTCAGCCTCGAATTTTTCAAAGCGAACCTTGAAATCTCTCACAGCTTTTTCAGCTTCAGCAATCGCCGCTGGGGCGTCCTGTTCTGCTCGAAAATTAGGCTCCAAAAAGGACGGGTATATCTCCCCAGGGTACTCTCCATCTGCCAATTGGGCTCTCTCGACTGCCTTAGCTAAAGTAGTACACCCAGGCGGCACTCTGTTTTTGAGATCAGTCCTCAATCCAAAACGAAACAACCGTAATTTTAACAATTCGACCTGCTTGTCCGTGAACCCGTCCTCCTCCTTAAAGCTAAGGCGTGCATACCTATTCAAACGCATCAAATAATCGGCTACGGGCTCTCCTTTTTCTTGTTTTACCTGGATCATCAGGGAAGAGGCGTGAAGTGCGGTGTGCGGGGGTACCATAATTTTCTTTGCTTCCGCAATCAGTTCAGTCCAGTTGCCCCTACTATCCTTGGGCACAGACCTTAAGAGTTTGAGAGCTCGTCCTTTTAGAGAACTTGAGAAAGTATGCACTTTTTGCCATTCATCAAAATTCATTACACTACAAAATCTTTCGTATTTCTCGACATGCTCCTCGAACGATTCCGAAGAGTGACCATGGTGAATGGGAACCGAACTGAAAGCAGTAGCAACTCCCTGAGCCCTGACTACGGCATTAAATTCAGTTAGAGTTTTAGTCAGAGCGGTTAAAGCAACTGTTTCGGGCCCTGCCGGAGGCGGCGTGGGCGGTGGAGACTCTGGTTGTTCCGGTGGATTGGGAGGTGTTCCCCTCCCGTTTCTGTTGGGTCAGGTATTCTGGATTCTGAAAGTTATCTGAAAGTTATCTTAACTGAACAACTAAATTATCAAACAGTGTATTATCGTACGTACATTCACAGCGAGTACAATATTCACGCAATAAAGATCGGTGCAAAACAAACAGTGAGTTCTTTTTGGAAAAAATTCGGAGCCCAGAATTTTTGTAAAGAAAACAAACTTCCAAAATGTTGCAATTCACTTTTCTAAAAATTCTGTTTAAAAAACTCCAATATTTTTTCCTCCAAAGGCGGCCTCCATGTAAAGAAAAGGCTATTTGAGGGGGTCGCTTTCTGTCTTCCTTGAAAATTTCTCCTCTTTGTTCACCTAGCAATAGACATCAATTCCTTTATTCATTCAAGCCTCCTAACTATTTGATCACAATCACAGGGGTCCTAGACTAACAATACTAAGTAATTCTATTGAGCTAATCTCTCAGGTTAATTCGTAAATCCTTAGCTTCGGCAAAATACCTATCTAAACTCTCTTGCTCGCTCAAGCGCAGACAAAGCCCAGTCGATGAATAGATTAATTAAATTATTATTTTAATGTAACAGTCACAGGTATAATTATGCATACAAATATGATTATCTACAGTTAAAATACACAAGAATACTTGAATCTAGGTAAGCACAACAAGGGTACACAAAAGTTACGGTATACACAAGGCAGAACAAGGTTAAACCCAAATTTTCGTCTCAAGTTTTGATATCTCGTTGAAAGTCCTAACCAGATGCTTCAGTATCAGTCAATTACAACTAACATACAGTTTCAAGTTACCTCCAAGACTTAGGATCCGTGTGAGAAGATTGCTGGTTCCAAATTGACAGGTCCACCGAACAGAAGGGCAAAAGCGAATGGGAAGTTCACAGTGTAGATCGTATAATAAAAATAGTATCAGAAAAGAAATGTAGAGTCGTGGCAGGTCCCGTGTAAAGTTAAGCAGAGTAAAGAAGGTCGCAATAGACCACCAACAAATATCCAAGACAGACCGGTCTATCCCTCGTAGGGCCCTCGGTCTCACAGTACAACTCTGAGCGAGCTCAAAACAGAATTCAAGCCACAAAGACACAACCGCACCGTTCGGCAACCAAACCACGACTGATCCTTGAAATTGGGAAACTTTTGGGATTTGGGGAAGACCTGTCAATCATGGGTGTGTGACGTGTAAGGCGGAGCTTGCGGCTCCCTTTCATGTAGTGCGTGTCTGTGTGTGTGTGTGTGTGTGTGTGTGTGTGTGTGTGTGTGTGTGTGTGTGTGTGTGTGTGTGTGTGTGTGTGTGTGTGTGTGTGTGTGTGTGTGTGTGTGTGTGTGTGTGTGTGTGTGTGTGTGTGTGTGTGTGTGCTTGTGTGTGTGTGTGTGTGTGTGTGTGTGTGTGTGTGTGTGTGTGTGTGTGTGTGTGTGTGTGTGTGTGTGTGTGTGTGTGTGTGTGTGTGTGTGTGTGTGTGTGTGTGTGTGTGTGTGTGTGTGTGTGTGTGTGTGTGTGTGTGTGTGTGTGTGTGTGTGTGTGTGTGTGTGTGTGTGTGTGTGTGTGTGTGTGTGTGTGTGTGTGTGTGTGTGTGTGTGTGTGTGTGTGTGTGTGTGTGTGTGTGTGTGTGTGTGTGTGTGTGTGTGTGTGTGTGTGTGTGTGTGTGTGTGTGTGTGTGTGTGTGTGTGTGTGTGTGTGTGTGTGTGTGTGTGTGTGTGTGTGTGTGTGTGTGTGTGTGTGTGTGTGTGTGTGTGTGTGTGTGTGTGTGTGTGTGTGTGTGTGTGTGTGTGTGTGTGTGTCTGTGTGTGTGTGTGTGTGTGTGTGTGTGTGTGTGCGCGTGTGTGTGTGTGTGTGTGTGTGTGTGTGTGTGTGTGTGTTATCATACGTCACTTCTCTGTGACGTATGAACTCAGCTCTCGGGGTGGAGTTGGCTCCCCAAATTCCCAAACTTGTACGCATTAACCCCACTTAGTTTCCTGGGGAGATAAGCCCCCAAATTTTGGATCTTTTTCGTAAACAGAATCATAAATTCTTAAACGGACTTTCTTTTCAACATCTTCTCCCAAAGGTAGAAATCAAATCAAATACAGTTCATCACACAACTTCAATCATCCACCGAAGACTGGAGACGACATCAAATCAACTATTTCCAGAAACCCAACATACCCACTTAAAGAATCATTCGCAGACCTAGCTAATTCAGTTCAAAACAGTCAAATTCAAAAGACACGCAAGAAATCATACACAAGCACAGTTAGTTCAGTTCAAAACACAGTCAGAATAGTCAGCAAAACCACAACCATTGAATATTATGACCATATTAATTAATCAGCCAACTTTTCTAAGCCAAACCAAATAATGATAATGCAAGCCGGCGTAGGTCCCTCTCCGGCTATCTCCCACAGAAGTCGTTGTCCCATCCACTGCTGCACTGTACTGTCTGCCGAATGCACAGATTACTGCAAACCATCACCATTGACAAGAAGAATCGTATGGACTAGAGTTTTGTGAACTTCGTAATTTTCTGCATTGTATCTGTACAGTTGAGTTGTCTAGATTGGAGCTATATTGTCATTCTACTTGTACATTATGTCTGCGACTGATCGATACAGTAATTGTTTGTTCATTTCACTATATTTCCCCCCCTAGTAAAAACATTTTTTGCGGTGGAGAAGAGCTCCAGGGGTTGAGGACGGGGGAGATGGCCGGAGAGGGACCTACGACGGTCAGAGCTCCAGGCTGCTTCAGTGGCAATGGTTAGTGGCCGGTAACAGTTCACATCGGCCGGAGAAGGAGTGGGTGCAAGCGTGCCACCCTGGGGACACGAGATTCCAGTTGGACTGGCCGGCGGGTGTGAATCCGCGTCGTGCCGTAGTTGAGTTCTGATTAGACGGTGCTGGTGGGGGTGCGAGTGCGATCACCGAGGCGTTAGGCATGTCGTCGGTCAGGGCAGTTGGCGGATGCCGACGCGGGGCGCCACAAGGGGAAGTTCTGGCAATAGACGGTTCTGGTGCGGAGAGGAGAAATCAGGATTGGAAGATGTGAAGAAAAGTGTCCACTGGTGACGGTGTTGTTGATGAGTCTAGTCGGAATTATGACGTTCCGGCTAGAAGGGGATCGAACCACGGACCAACTGTCAGCGACCAAAATTGAGGACCAAAAGAAAAATAACCATTGCTGAGCAAACAGCCTAGAATTAGAACCATGTACGGAATGAGTTATGGTATAAAAATAGTTCATAAGGCAATGATAAAGGCTTATGAACATGGCAAAATATAATGTAGTCAAAACTACAATATTAGATACTATCTTCGTGAAAAGTTCAAATTTATCTTCATTCTTTTTGTGTTTTGTATCCACAAAACGCTTAGTTCATCCGTAGTTTTCTTCAAAATCAAGCATCTTCTTGGTCCTGTCGTCCTGTCCCTTCTTGGCTGCTTCTCTTTGAGGCCGCGATCTTGTCTTTCCGTCCATCGGATACCATCGGACTTGTTAGGATTCCCCGTTGACTTTAGTGATCTTCCAGGAGTTGGTGGTATTTTGTTTCCATGATCGTTTTCTTTTTGTACCGTACAGTCTGATGTATTCTTTTGATGGATAACTTTATCAGGACAAGACGCTTAACTTTCTTGAGTTGTCTTTTCTATGGATCCTTTTTCCTTTGGCATTATAATTGGCAAACCGGAACCACTTGGTTCAGCTACGTTAGCTACGTCATCGTCAAGGCTTCTGATGATTTCGTCGTCGTCGGATACCTCTAATGGGTAAAGGTGGTTGATGGGTCTCTGTAAGAGCTTTTGGGAGGGTAATTTAATTATTGCAGAACGGCATTCGCCATCCCGACTGAACAATACTTCTTCCACTTTGGCCAGCTTCCACAGTGAACGTGGCATCATATCCTTCACTACGACAATGTCTCCTTTAGCAGGAACTTTATTAACTACTACTCGTCGTTGAATTATAGATATTCGTTGCCGTTCACGAAGGCGAGATAAATATTCTGACTTCCAAATCTTCCAGAAGGAGGGTAATCTCTCTTGTCCCCGTTTCCACAGTTGAATTAGTACTTTCTTATTAGAGTTTTTGTTGACCAAGGAATCGTAATCCGTGTCTTCTGAGGATGAGGATAATTCTGGAAATCCTAATTTTGGGTTGAGACTGAGGAAATGGGCTGGAGTCAAAGTTGACTCTCTGGTAAGTTCTTCTCCATTGTTATACAGTGGACGAGAATTGATAGTAGCTTCAATTTCAGTTAGAGTAGTTTGTAGTTGACTGTTTGTAAGGCAAGCCTTTCCTAAAGTTCTGTTCATTAGGCAAGTTTTACGCTACCAATAAGTCTCTCGTACAATCCTCCCATCCACGGTGCGAACTCTGTTGTGAAATTCCAAGTAACGCCCTTAGTAGCACTGAACGTTTGAACTTCTTCACAGATGGCAATATATTTCCAAATTTCTTCTATTGTTCTCTCAGCCAACCTAAGTTGAGGTGCATTATCTGATGTAATTTCTTTAGGTACTCCTCGTCTAGCAATAAATCTACTAAGACACAGAAGGAAGTTCTCCGTTGTCATACTATCAATGATTTCTAGATGAATTGCTCTGGTAACCATACAGGTGAATGGAGCGGCAGGATTGACACGTTCTTTCGGCAGCGGTGGCAAGGGTGGATATTTGTAGTGGCCACCAGTTTGTCTTTTGCAGTTTGTACACTTCCGAACTGCCTTGAAAACCGTCGATCGTCCACTAGGAATCCAATGGAGTCTTCGGAGTTGTCGTAGCGTGTGAGTAACGCCGGCGTGGAACAGGGCTTTGTGTACTTCATCAATGAGTAGCACTGTAAAATATTCATCTTTTCGTACCGATATCGGGTTCAGTGTATCTGTCGGAAGATTGGCATGCTGTAGTCTTCCCTGGCAGCGCAGTATGCCGTTATCATCCAATACTAGTCCCATCTGCAGTATCGCGTTGTTTAATTTTCCTTTTTGATGACTGTGCTGCAAAGCATTAATTTCTTCCAAATATCTTTTTCGCTGAACGTGTTGTATCCAGTACTTCTTAGCCTCTTCGAGTTCCGTTTTAGTTAAGCCCCAATTCTTTGGCGCGTTTTCTGTTTTCTTTATCACTTTCAGGAATCTCAGGCAATATGCAGTTATTCCAGCAGTCTTCGTAGTGATGAGTATTTAGTTTCATTTATTTGTAGAGGATTGTCCTGGACTTCCCTGACATGAGAGGCTAAGGAAGCTTCAAAAAGGATCCTTGGACTTTCATCATGCATAGGGCTAACGTTATACTGCGTGTGGTAGTTTGGCCAATTCTGTGGGGTCAGCTGTAGCCATGCCGGCCCATGCCATCACAAAGAATTTTTCGCCAAATCAGTAGCTGAAAATCCTCTAGTAGCTATATCTGCAGGATTTTCTTCGGAACACACGTAGTGGCATTCAATGTTGGATTCTTTTATTTCTTTTATTCTTCTGCTGACAAAAGGTGATTGCAGGCGGTCAGTCTGCAACCATCCTAAAACGCATTTGGAATCAGTCCAAATACACTTTCTTGTCACTGGTAGTCGGATATGGCTGCCAACGAATTGGATGCATCTTGAACCTGTAAGGACTGCTAACAGCTCAAGTCGTGGTATAGTAGATGCCTTGCTTGGTGCAAGACTGGCTTTGCTGAACAACAATTGAATGTTCGTGTTAGTTTCTGAATATGTTCGGAGATAAACGGTGGCTGCATAAATAGATGCTGAAGCATCTGCGAAGCATATTAGTTCATGTTTGATGTGTTTATTGCACGCTTTGTTAATCAAACATCGTTTCACTGGTAACGCTGGAATCTCTGACAGTTCCCTTAGGATAGACTTTCCTGTTTCACTTTCTTCCTGTGACAGATCGTCATCCCAGTCTCTTTTATCTTCCCACATCTTCTTTAGTAGCAGCTTTGCTGGAACTATCACAAGAGTGAAGTACCCAAGTGGGTCGTAGTATGCAGCAATAGTTTTCAATAACTGTCGCTTCGTGAGCTTCAACATTTCCGTTAATTTTGGTTGTGGTACTGAAATTGTGTCTGTATTCACATCCCATTGAAGTCCGAGTACTTTCACGGTGTCTCCGGACGCCCTATCGGCTGCTGGAATTTGCTGGCGAAATTCCAAGTTGTTTGTCACCCATTCCCTTAGATTCATAGATCCCTGATTGAAGATTTGCTTTGCATCACGATAGAAACTGAGCGCTGCCTGAGGTGTGTCCACACCAGTAACCAGGTTGTCTACATACATGTTACATTTTATAGTACTGGCAACAGCAGAGGTGTAGCCATTCAAGTGATACTGTACAGTCGCAGCTAGAAGAAGCGGACTTGCGATAACCCCGAATGGAACCCTACAAAAGCGGAACACTTGCAGGTTATCCTCCGTTGCTTCTTTAGTCGGATCTTTCAGCCAAAGAAATCTAGTTACATCTGGATCTTCTAACTGTAGACCTATCTGTAGAAAGGCTTTTTCGATGTCTGCCAGTATGACAACTGGGTGAAGCCGAAATCTGATCAGCATACCTACCAAATCTTCTAGCAGGACTGGGCCACGGAATATACACTCATTTAAACTTAAGTTTGAGCTTTTTGTTTTTGCGGACGTCGTAAACGTAAACGATGCGAACTTTGGTTGTAGTTTTTTGAGGAGCGGCATGGTGTGGAATGTAATGCTTTATATGCCCTTCTTCTGTACCACCCTTTACTTTCTCAACAATTCCTTTTTCCATCTGATCGGAGATGATATCGTTGTATTTGCTCCGCAGATCACAAGGCAATCTTACGAGCATATAAAGACTGCAGCTGATCACTAGGATATAATAGCTGCAATTCCGATCTAACTTTCCTTCACCAACTAACTTTTGCACATGACATAATATAACCATAGAAAAATATGAAGTAGTCAAAACTACAATATTGGATACTATCTTCGTGAAAAGTTCAAATTTATGTTCATTCTTTTTGTGTTTTGTATTCGCTACACAAGTAGCGACAGCCCATTAGACAGCAATTAAATACGTTTAATTGCTCTATTTTGTAAATTTCTGATTGGTGATTTGTATCCCAGCCTGCGGCCGCCCGCCGGCCAGCTTAGGTCAGCCAGCCTCAAACACTAGGTTATTCATTCCAATACCTTGATTCGTTGATTATTTCTCCAGCAACTACAGTATTGTGTGTAAAGTTAGCATGTAGCAAAACAACGCAAAATGATGTGATAAAACGGTTTTTGTTCACCTTTTGCATTACCGTTATATTTTCTGATAAGAATAAAAATGTTAATACAGGCCCTTTGGTTAATTTGCCTTTCCAGCTTTTTGCTAACCTTTTACTGATGCGTTTCCCGTAACGCGATGACTATTACTTCACAACAAACGTTTAAAGCATACGCTTGAAGTTTTCGTAAGACTACACGTTTAGAGCAACTTTGCACAACTCATAACTTGTGCTTATGGCCACCAGCGACGACAGTTCCGATTTTCCAGCGGCTTTCATACAGTTCCTGCTGTGCTCGGAAAAGTACGATGTCACAAATGCTACCGCAAATAGGAGAGTAAGCATAGAACTTTGCATTGGTGTGCACGAGGATCAAAAGACAAAACTGAACAAAATCCTGCTTGCATACAATCTACTGGTTTTTGTGCTGCTCACGTTTCTGCAAAGGCGTCGGAGACAAGTTTATGGATGCAGTCGTTTTGGGCTAATTTATCCCTTTGAAGTTTTCTGGGAAGCAAAGAATAAATTTTTGATTGTGGTGGAGGCGTGCGCTCTATGGATGCGTTTATGGTGGGTGCTGGCCAACATTGGTAAGGATGTTAGCGAAATTGAAGGTGGTTGCCAGTTCATACTTGCTGTGCTGAACTTTTTCTGGTTGACTTCAGACAACGCTCTGGGATACATTTCTGCCCTTTTGAACAGCCTACTCTCAGGTCTGTTTGAGGTACGAGAAGTATTGTCGTGTCTTCCCTTTTCGGCAGCCGCTTACTGTAGTCTCAACTGTCTATCTGATATCATGATTCGAACGCCGTTTGAATGCGTAATTATTATCGGTTGCGTTGAGAGGTTGTGTCGAATTCTCTCAAAAGACTGGAAAACTGTTATTCAAAAATTCTCTACCTATGCCTATTGCTATTATGAATCAATGGTGGTAGAATCCAGAACGTATCTTCGACTGCGCCTAAGCGTTTTGAAAAGTGGAAGCAACGCCAATACCGATCAGGTTGCAACAGGCGAAGACAGGAATTACATAAAATCAATTCTGAACAGAAGCAACAAATCACAATCTGATTGCGCGAAGATCCGATGTGGTGTGCATATTCAGTACTCTTTTGATCATTTCATGTTTGGTCTATACGCTTCTTGTCGATTCAGTACATTTCTATTTCCTCCTGCGGAATCAACCCTTCCAAATCCTACTCCATCTAACGAAACTTGATTTGTTTACTTGGTTCACAAACTTTTCAACCGAGGACTATAAGAAATTTTATTGCCTTTTCAAAGAACTACGGGATAAATTCATGAAAACTTCGAATGAAACTGAAAGAGATGAAATTATCGACTACTTCGCAAATGTCACTCATTTACCTTTACCAGTTGAATCCTTTTTAAGAGATTTCCTGAAATTTAATGGCTTGGAGGAATTATCTTTTCTACTGAATTTGGGTTTTGGAGTTTTCTGGTTTTCAGTCTCTTTTATATATCTAATGACACTTTATAATCTTTGGCTCTTCAACAAATCCTACCGCAGCGATCTACAGTTATGTTTCAGAGGTCAATTTAAATCACACAGAAATCGACTGGCTAAATCTATCCTACAGTGTTTTTTCAGCTTTCTAGGTAATTTTATTGGATACTCCATTGTCGGCTTCACAATTCAGAATTTTGTGATGTTAGTGTTAATGGGAATAATAACATTTATTTGTCTGGTATTGATCAGATATAACCAATAAAGGATTTTTTACTCATCCTCTTCGTACTGCTATGGAAAGTTTGTAGCAGCCCTTGTATCATCAATTGTACTTGTTTCTAATTTCTACTTTGCTGTATCCGCGACTGTTCTTGCAGTGTTCATAATAATCGGTACGTCACTGTCCCTGGACAACCGACGTTTCCTGAATGTATGGTACTTTCTTCACCTCAACAGGTCGAGTTTTTGCCAG
>JASAND010001507.1:0-54428 GCA_030248195.1 Trissonchulus latispiculum
CTGTGGTATTCAGCGGTAGTCCGGAGAAGGACCTGAACATTTTGGAATAATTTGTCCAATCATTATTATCCAGTCCAATCGTAGTTTCTGAAGGTACATTGGAGTTCTGACATATTTGGAAGGATAGCTAAAGGCAGAGACTGGACAGCATCAGACCTGATCAAGTTGGGCAAAGGACCTAAACTAACCTGAAATTGTGTTTCACCTAAAAAATTGGAATTCTTAATTTCGCAGTCCTGAAAAATGCAAGTCATCGCTAGCGCTTTCGTATCTCTCCAGTTGGGGGCCGGTACCCCCACTTTGGTTGCCTAAAAACAATTCCACGTGCCTGAAACCGAAGAAGAAGAGAGCCAATACATCTATTGAACTTTGTGTATTAATTTCCATCAATTAGGGATAAGTAAGGAAGGACAACCCTAACCCCCAAACTTTTCGAATCACCCTCAAATTCTGTCTCACATAGCATCCCTGAACCGTGTGGCGGAGCGAAAGCGGTGACCGACTTTCGGGGGCTCACCCAAAGACCGGCCCTAGGTTAATATTTAGTAAATTAGTTTATTGTGATACTTGTTTGACAAGGACGTATAAAGAGTAACAAAAGCACGAGCACATAGGGTAACACACAGCATATAGGGAACCTGAGTTGAGTAATCTGTAGGAAGAATTGAGAGAGTAGAACGGTGTAAAAGGCGTTAAGAGTATCGACCTTGTCCCTATATCCTAACCAAAGTCTGTAATATTATTCCAAATTGGAATAATATTAATAATAACCTAAAGGGAAATATCTGGCAACTCTGGTACAGTAATTTTGTACTGTACTCTGTTTTATCCATATCTGCATTGTCCGTTGATGTTTGATGTTTGATGTATGTATGTCTGTAGTATCTTACACTTTGAACGCACTAATTGTAATAATCACCCTTGTACTGATTTCATTAAATTATCTGTGTGCTAGCTTACTGAGTCTTATCACAAGCGAATACAGGCGCGTTTGCCTTCGACTACGGTGCGTTTACCGTATAAGCTTATTACAAGCAACCAAAGGCGAGTCAGCCTTCACACACGGTGCGTTTACCGTGCAACTACTAGCCACAAGAAGGAACCGAAGATCCAGTGAGGAAGAACTCATTCAAAGCCAGTGCTATTCAAGGAAGCAAGTGCTGACCCCTCTTGCTGCCCGATTGGAAATCAACTCAGGAGCCTCAAACGAACTCACCGACGAAGACCCCTACCAAGGTTGGCCGCAGAGAATCTCTGATTTTGGAACACCACCTTTCAGAGATCTGGTGCTTAAGTCTGTTTCATTGCAAGCAGACGCGCTGACCTTCCGTGTAAAGAAGAGGAGTTTAGAGTTTGGAGCAGATCGTATCTTGGATCTTGCTCACTTCATTACATATGTCATTAGTAAGTCTAATATATTAGAGGGGGGGGGGTGTAAAACGAGTAGGACTATTAAAGAATGTGCTGAGTAAAATGCAACTCTGCAACACAATTAAAAAACCAATCCTTTTGATTTTGTCCTGTTTGTAGTTCCCAATTTATTTTCGGAAAATAAAAGTCCTGCACAAATATAACAATATCAAACACAGAAATAATATAAAACTATTGTTCCCAATTTATTTTCGGAAAATAAAAGTCCCCCACAAATAATTAGTTTTATATAATGTCTGGCGGAACAAACCAAATGTAAGTCCTGTATTACTAGATCAAGTGCGTTTTGGTCATAGGAGGGTCATATATATATATATATATATATATATATATATATATATATATATATATATGTATATATATGTATATATATATATATATATATGTATATAAACAAATAAGTCTAAAAACCAAAATTTCAATTTTTTTCAATTTCAAAATTTTTCAAAATCAGCAACACTATTTCTGAATGTATTCTAGAGCTCAAAACGGGAATGGTCTAATTTATTTCATTGCGTAGTAGAATACAAACACCTCCTCTGTGCCTGTTCCTGTCTTTCCTAATGATGTAGTAGTTTGTTCCTGATAACAAACAGACGTCATTTACGTGTCCATCTATCTTTATTTTAACTAAGCCAAGAACATCAAATCAAATCAAGAGCTTAAAAGTTTCAAAAGCTCGAAACTTCTTACCAAGAATACCATTTACATTTGAGAAATTTAACTTCAAATTAATAGGCTCGTAAACATACGTACATTCATATTTAAGATCTAAGCGTCTAAAATTCAGATTCAGTTTCCCTGCTGAATATGATTGGTTGCGACTTGGCCTCTCGCCAAAGCCAACTACTCAGCTCCAGCGAGATAATCAGCTCCTGGGTCACTGTAGGTAGATAGATATGGCTGGAAAGACACCTAGGGACGCCTGCGCGGAAGCCGGCTCGAAAGGACCGAGGTCCTACGACCAGTCCCAGCAGTATGTAATGAAGTTGCTTAGATCTGAATTAAAAATTGCTTTTCTCTTTATCCTTGTTCAGCCTAACTGGGTAGGGCTCTGTAGCAACTTGATCCTTTACACGGAGGGTCGGCGCGTCTGCTGGGATCAGCAAACTTAGACACAGGACGCCCAAAAGGTGATTTATCCAAAATCGGGTATCCTTGTATCCAACCTGGATGGGGTCCTGGCTGTGAGTTCGTTTAGCGACACAAAGTAGTTAGACCAGGATGGTGGGGATAACAACCCCCATGGCAAAAATGACGAAAATCTTGATAAAACCTATAAAATCTTTTTGAATTGAAAAAAATAAAATTCAATTTAGACTAATCAAAATCGAGAGTTAGGTTCTCTTCTTTAGGTTTTAGGTCCCACACTAGATTCCGGTGCTGTATCTGCGGTTGTCTCTACCTTAATCGTTGCACAAAAAGTCTGAATTGACTCTCAAAGTACCTTAGCAAAACTGATTCTGATCGAAACAATTATCCAAATATCTGCGTCTTTCGACTGAACTGATTACTGACCAATTAATATAAGCAATGACACTCTGATTACTGACGATCTGAACTTGATTCCGGCAGGACAGATGAGAGCTCCGCACCTGAATCAAATGGGTTAAAAACCCATTAGTACAAGTTATAGATGCGGAATTCGAACCCAGCAACCATTACTCACTTTCTGGCTTTCTGAGATTAAAACTAAACTTGCGAGATTTGAATTGCTCGCAGCGATTGATTTTTTAGACAAAATTAGCACCAATATTGAAAGATTCGAACAATACATTAGCGTTCTGGAGGAATTTTAACAGAATGCTGTTTTGGGCAATTTCCTGCAATTCCGTACAGGAAATTGCAATAACAATACGATTTCTCTTTGTACATTTTGTCTCTGCACGGTTCAAAGTTAGAACATCAGTGTGAACGTGAATTCATGCTTATAGCAACAATTACACATTGATTAAGTATTTTGTGGTAATTTTCGTACTCGTATAGCACAAACACGTAACTTTATAGCAACATCAAGCTATTTGGGGCCTTTTTCTGGCCCCACAGTTCAGGACAGTAACAACTCCCTGTTATTGAAATATCACATGACTTGAAACCAAACATAGTAAAAGGTTAAAAGGATGGTTTGATTAGAAGATAGTTCATTTTACCCTATCCATATTCCTACGTAACTAATTGTGATTCTCACTATTTCAGGTATATTACTACATATTTCACAAATTACAGTGTTTTGCTCTTCCATATGCTCATTATTGCCATTTACGGATTTCGTACCGAATGTGAACCTTGTACTGCTAATTTTGTGAATATGCAATCATAGTTTTGGCCAGTTTGACTTTGTAAACTGGCCTAGACGTGAAATTTAACGAAGTCTTAAATAAAGTCATCATTACCGACTGAACTTGAGCATGACCAGACTTAACAGGCTAAAAATGGCAATATCGGCATTTATTTACTTCAAGCAAGAGTACATAACGATAAGAGTGTGACAAGCGTCACACTCTATGCAATGAAGGCAAAAACTATGCGATGCGCGCTAACGGCTAACCCCCCCCCCCACAAATTGACCCCCTCTCACACCGACCCTATATGGGTACGTGGTCCAAACGGGGGTCGCTCACTGCTTTGCATAATTACACGCTGAAATTAACAGGGGCCCAATTTGGGGAGGGGGTGCAAGCGTGTATGCTTAACACAAAGATGTACAAAATATACTAAGCGAGTGAGCGACCCCCGTTTGGAACTATGTACCCATATAGGGGCGGTGTGAGAGGGGGTCAATTTGTGGGGGGGTAAGCCGTTAGCGCGCATCGCATAGTTTTTGCCTTCATTGCATAGAGTGTGACGCTTGTCACACTTATCATTATGTACTCTTGCTTCAAGTGACTAGTGACAGTACTTCTAACTGAGAATTGTAACTAATATTAGTCTTGCGTATTATTGTTGCACACCTTTCATGTGGAGAGTCCGAAAATCATATTTTTTAGTAAGAACTACATTTATTTAGCACCAACTAACTATCCAGGAGATTCCTTTCATGCGGTTCGTCCGCACTCTTAACAAGAGTGACTTACGCGGCCGAATCGAGGATATCCCCTTGCAGAGTAAAAGAAAGACCTAATGCGGGGGTCCCCATGACCCTATATCCTAGGATCCATGCCTCATTTGCATATTTCCTATTCTAGACTAAAACCTAAATTGCCTACGTAATTCTGCATTCACAAACTTTCAGATATGCATACAAGACTTGGTTGTCAGAAACTGTGTTACTTTCTATTATTTTCCAGCTTACTATCTAAATCCCGATGTAATTTTGGTGCTTCACGTATACCACGCGTACAAACAGTTGTTATACACTCAGACGATCACGTTCCCGATTATTTCAATCAGTCGTATCATGCAAACTGCAACATTTACGTACATCTTAAACAAATTAATACTTAACTACGTACTCTTATTTTTCTAGCTAAGCAATCTTTTAACAGCAATTACACAAACATTTGGATTACTGATTAATAAACATTTATACTGCACTTACACAACATTTAGACTAGAATACACTCATATCAAATCCCAGTTATATTCGTTCACGCGAACCACAAACATACCGTTATCCTGCTTAATATCTGAGTTCTCGCTCACTCGGCGGTGCTCGCAACCTTCATCGAACAGAAGGAGCTTCCACGAGTCACGACACACACACACACACACACACACACACACACACACACACACACACACACACACACACACACACACACACACACACACACACACACACACACACACACACACACACACACACACACACACACTCAAATAGTCACACACTCAAATAGTCACATATATTCACTTAAAAGTTTATTCATACATTCACACACACAGTCATACGATTTCTTAGCTAAATATTACTTAACTATTTCTAATTGCTAACATAATCACAACTATAAATATGACAAATCCTAATACTAACTACAACTAATGTTATTAATTTCTTAACTACTATTTTAAATGTATCCCAATAATATTAACTACTAAATTTTTAGGAATTTTAGTGAAAACTTTGGTGCGAGTTTTAATGTTTTAAAACTCGGCTTTTAGCGCAGAAGTTTGAGAAGTTTGTAGTATTTTAAGAAAATATTTTGGGAATTTTATGAAAGCCATGTGAGTAATGATTGCCAAGCAATCATTACTACAAAAACTACTACAACAGATTATTAATATTAGTACATAAAGGAATGGGCAGGGAAGCCGGTTATTCCCTTTTAAAACTTCTTAATAATTAATTAAAATAAAACAACTCATAGCTTTTAAAATTCGAGTCAAACGTCCTAGATTTTTAAAGACCTGTTATTTTTGGAACCGACCTAAAGCTAAAATAAATGACATAATATAAAATATTACAATTTCTGGATTATTCGCGCCTTGATTTAACGATATGGCCGGCAACTCCTAGTTGCCGGCTGTGGGGAAACGATTTACAGAACTAGCTCAATATGTTTTAGGGTCGTGCTTTTGGAGACCCACTAACTCACTTCTAAGAGGTGGGATCCCACCATTTTTTTCCAATAAACTACAAAATACATCACTTTTTTCTGGCCTCTAAGGCCCTAGTAAAAACGTGAATTCTAGATCGTGGCTTGACCGAAGAATTAAATAAAATGTGAAATAAAATAGAGTTAGGGAAATCTCAAGACCCCCATCGCACAGGAGGAGTGTACATGAGCTGCCTTCTGAAGAGAAATCATAAAATAAAATTATAAAATCAAATAAAACTGGCCTTGGGCCAACTCATGCTAGAAAACTAAGAATTGGTCAGCTCAAAATAGTACATAAAAAGTTTGGCCCGAAGGCCCATATAATACAGAAAAAATTGGCCGAAAGGCCCAAAAATACCTGTATAAAAAATTGGCCCGACGGCCCAACGCAATAAAAAAATTGTGGCGAAAAAATGGCTTTTGCTTTACTAGGCTTTTATCCTCGCGTCTATTCTTGGCCGGGCATACAAAACCCATCTGGCCCTCACTTGTAAGTGTTCGTGATTGATCATTTCTCTCATCCCTATATTTTTATCCTAACCGGCACGCTGAATTCTCCATGCCAAAACTCTGGCACACAGCGGAGAACGTACCGAGGGAGGGGACATAAGCGACTGCTTTCAGTCGCTTCTCAACGAACACTGAAGAGATTCGAGAATTTTGGGACCGAGCTGACAGCTCTCTGACAGCTCGGTGACAGGTCATTAGGCGAACTAGAGCGGGCATTTCCTTTGTTTTTAAGGCAAAGCTTCTAGAAAGTTCTAGAACTTTCTATAAGCTCGCCACCTTTAACATTGGCAGACTAGGGGCTTGCCAGCGGGCCAGTCCGCTGAACCTGAAATTAATGAGATTTAGAAATTATTGCCCCTACAACTGACCCATTTTTGATAAATTTTGGGTGCTGAAATCGGGCCGACTTTTGCGAAATTTGGTTAACACGTAAACGTAAC
The DNA here is from genome assembly GCA_030248195.1 of Trissonchulus latispiculum. Taxonomy (NCBI): domain Eukaryota; kingdom Metazoa; phylum Nematoda; class Enoplea; order Enoplida; family Ironidae; genus Trissonchulus; species Trissonchulus latispiculum. Next base: position 6,920 of record JASAND010001507.1, read on the forward strand.
CAAAGGGGCCAGTTTTAGCTTAAATTTTCGACCTTTCCCAATTTCGTTGAAATTTGGCTTAAGATTCTTCATATTTCACATTATATTTGAAAAAATTACTATTAAGTTGGAATGTTTTACCCAATTTGAATGTCTGTTTCATATTTTTATTATTTTAACAGGTCTTTGTTTACTGGACCCCTACTCTGAGTTTTGGAGTCAACTTTTGCCAGTAAACAAGGGACGCTGCTTGTTGGCCTTAGCAACAATTGCTCCTCGTTGCTGGCTTTCTATGTCCTCACATGACTGAGGCCAACAAGAAATATGCATAAAAAATGATACGTAATTTTCTCTGGAATGAAAGTTATATTTTCATAATCTACGTACAATATTAGCTAGTTTTATGATAATTAAACAATTTGGGAGGGGGGTAAGCCCCCTCCGGACCTATACTTCTTAAGAAAAGTGTATACTAACTTTGAGGAAAGGCGAGTATGCTGGCCTTTAGCCAGCCTAAAGGACACTTGAGGACACAGAATCGAGTCAATGCACCTGCCACCTATGTAGCAATTAGGGGCCAATTAAGGGCCAATTTAGCACTTAACACAAAGGTTTTTGAGGAGGCCAACTTTAAGACACTCCTTTTGAAGAAGCAAAATTACGAAAGAAGAAGTAATCTTACTAAAACATTTTCGCTTATAATTTGCCTATTTTTGAGAGTTAAAAGGTGGGAATTGGATTTTCGGAATCAGGAGAAACTCGCCTTTCAAATGAGCCTGAGTTATGTTTTCACATAAAATTAGCAAAATTGACTAATTATACTAATTTAACACTAATTAACCTATATTACATCATATAAGTACCTACTTAGCTAATTAATACTCAACTTTGAACCATCTTCTAACAATTTTGCTATTTTTCAATGACTTTTAGTACTAATATTCTTTACTGGCACTTAAGTCCCCAACTTTGAGAACGTAAAGATTTTTATTTCTCTAATAAATGCTGGAGGTCATCCTACAATTGATCATTAGGCATCTCCAACCGAAAAAAAGGGGAGCTAAGAGTCCTATCTCGGACTTTAAGAGTAACAACTTTTTTAAATTGGGACTTTTAAATTTAGTGTTAGTAAGGGGATTAGTACAATTAAAGGTTGTTTAAACTTCCGTTACTTAGTTAGTATTTAGTACTAATTTCCTAACTAATTCGTGTCCGGTGCGCGTTCGGTTTCCTTCACTACTAACTTATTTAATACCTAAATCGAAAATCTTAGTCCCTAATTGAAGGAATAGTAATTTGCACTTGGCAACTCTGGCAAATTAGGACAAGCCAAAATGCATCCAATAACTTAAACATTAATTCCAATCAGATCAGTCATTATTAGATTAGTATTCTTCATCTGCTCTACAACTGAAGGACTCATTTGTCGTACAATTCCTGTTTTGCCATTTAGTTCTTAAATTCATTTTTTCGGCTTTTGATGAAACTGCTTTCATTACAAGTAGTAGCAGCAGCAGCAGCAGCAGCAGTGTAAGTAGGTGGAACCTGTTATAGATCCAAGTATAAGTGCTGCCCGACGGACTGCGGGCAGAAGCAGTTGCAGTATCGGGTTTTGTTTCCACCAAAGGTCGCATCCCAACCGACATTAGATCATCACGATGATTTATAGCAGCAGTTTGCATGAAAACTCATATCTCATGTAGTTTCTGAATATAAAAAGAAGTCAGCTCGAGCTCGTAACGTTCCACCTGGATTGATTATGTGCAACTTCAGAATTAGGAACGGTAGCAGTTAATTAATTTGATTAGCAGAACATAATGACAACATATATAGAGGGTAACAAAAGCTGAAACTAATTTTAGTCAGAGCTGAAACTGAAAACTATAAAAGACTTGGCGCTGAAACTGAAACTAAAGCTGAAACTCATTTTAGTCGGAGCTGAAACTGAAACTAAAGCTGAAACTCATTTTAGTCAGAGCTGAAACTGAAACTGAAACTATAACAATTTGGAGCTGAAACTGAAACTGAAACTAAGCTAAACTAAGAGCTGAAACTGAAACTAGAACGAATTTTGAGCGGAAAACTGAAGCTGAAACCTGTCTGAAAGTGGAGCTGAAACTGCAACTGAAACTAAACAGGTCAGTGTAAACATCACTAGCTCGATTACAATACCGGTATCTCAGTTATCATAGTGACATGTCGAGAATGTGAGACAATTGCTTCAGAGTACGTTGGCAGAACCGTCTGAAATTTTGGTAGATAATCCATGCGATGGCAAAACGGAATTATATATATATATATATATATATATATATATATATATGTATATATATATTTATATGTATATATATATATATACATATATATACATGGGTCCCCCCATGGCATCGCTTACACTGTACACACATATACACATATACATACATGGGTCCCGCCATGACATCGTTCGTGACATCGTTCACACTGTACACACATATACACATATACATACATGGGTCCCCCCATGACATCGTTCGTGACATCACTCACACTGTACACACATATACACATATACGTACATGGGTCCCGCCATGACATCGTTCGCGACATCACTCACACTGTACACACATATACACATATACATACATGGGTCCCGCCATGACATCGTTCGTGACATCGCTCACACTGTACACACATATACACATATACATACATGGGTCCCGCCATGACATCGTTCGTGACATCGTTCACACTGTACACACATATACACATATACATACATGGGTCCCGCCATGACATCGTTCGTGACATCACTCACACTGTACACACATAGACACATATACATACGTGGGTTCCGCCATGACATCGTTCGTGACATCGCTCACACTGTACACACATATACATACATGGGTCCCGCCATGACATCGTTCGTGACATCGCTCACACTGTACACACGTATACACATATACATACATGGGTCCCGCCATGACATCGTTCGTGACATCGTTCACACTGTACACACATATACACATATACATACATGGGTCCCGCCATGACATCGTTCGTGACAGCGCTCCCACTGTACACACATATACAGTCATGGATCCCCCATGACATTGTTCGTGACATCGCTCACACTATACACGTATACATACCTAGACACTGTTCACACTACACAGTCCAGTTTCGCTGAATGTGACTTTTTAATGTGAAAAACTTGGGGGGGGGTGTGCCTCTCCCTCTCCTCTCGGACAATGTGTACATACTTACGTACTTTCCTGCCACGTATGATACGAACTGTACACACATTTTTGGACAATGTACACACCTGATGCCCTCGTGTACATACCTTCCCCGCCATATGTACATACATACCTCTCCTGCCATCGCATGGAAGGGTTACCGAAATTTTGCACACTACAAGTCAGTGAATGTACCGGGATATGCAGGAAGTTAGGCTACTTCGCACCAGAGTTCAGAAATGCTTAATTGATTTCTTAAGCTATGGGTGTCGATTGTTCCATAAAGCTCAAATACAGTTGTTCGCGCATTCTCAACAAAAGAAGCGTCATATCGTAAAACGGATTAGACATTCGGATTCAGCAGGTCAAAGAACCCGCATCAGCAATATTTCGGCAAAATCGGAGACAATTTTTGATTCCATTTTTACTGCGTTTAGATAGCTCTTCAGGCCCAAAATAAAGTGTATCGGGTTCATGAATTATGCGTCTGTCAAAATAACTCTGGCAGACGATGTTAAGAAACTACGTGAATTTATTAGTATTGACGCATTTGAAGTTTGCAATATGTGCTAATAAAGAATTATACACAAATTACTACGTTCTTTTGTCGCTTCACTTCGAAAATTGCACGAAAGCTTGTAATTTGTTAATTCTGCAAGAAATGTTTGTGGAATCTGATGTTCCACGCAAACATTCTGCAGAATTTCGTTCTCCTATAATTTCGCACATAGTTTGTCGTTATACAGAAGCTTTTTTGCTAAATATTTACAACAAACTTATCACCAGGTTGAAATACTGACATTTGATTTATATAAATATTTGCGTGAATTTATTTTATTCTGAAGAAATGTATTGATTCTGAAGCCGCTTATATATATATATATATATTCAGCCTGAAGCCTGAAGATTCCGAGTTTGAGCAATAAACCATTGATTGATAGTCCCTGAAATACGCGGATCCTTATTAATACGGTAGCTACTCTAAATCTACTCAGAATGATTTGGTTCAGGCAAGGGTGTTTGATTTAGTTTAATATAAAAAATTGAAGAAACACTGGGAACTGCACTTTAAACTACTATGCGATTGCTATAAGTTTTTTGCAATTTCAATTTCACTATGCAATTGCAATTTTAATCATTCTTCCCGGAAAAAACCAACCCTACAATCCAAAACACAGAAGTCCGTGATTCCATTCCCAGCGGAGTCAAATTGCTAGAAAACAGGTAAATGTTTGTGATCCTTATAAAGAAAGGACGTCTTTTATCTATAAGCAGTTACAGGAGTTTCATAAGATGCCCACAGGAGTTCCATCCATTACAATTGGCAGGGTTTTGTCAAGTGGGCCCCAACTAAATTCGAACAATTGTTTTAAAGGACTAAGGGCCGCAGTGCTGTACAACGATATGGGCAAATGAGTGTTATACCTTCACTTATTATTTCCTCTACCTTCAATTTTATCTGGCTTCTTCCAAAGTCTTTGCGTCACTTTCACCTTAAAGATCGTTTACTTACTATACTTAATGTAAAAATATATATTGCTAAGCTGTGCAGATATTTGTAAATCCCAAAACCCCTCCACCCAGAAAGAACTGAGAAATTTAGGAAACTCTTTACGACTAGTTGATGACAGCCAGCTGTTTATGACACAAAGGCGTTTTATTTTATTGCCTTGCTTACTTGGAGGATACTGAGATAGACAGTGTTTCGTAATTCAGTTGTTTAAGACAAAAGCCCCTCCTCAACCGAATAAATTCACAAAGATTTTCTGTTTGAATATAGAAGAAGTAAAGATAGATTCAACACAGTTGCAAATTTAATGCTAATGTGGGATTTCAATTTCTTAGATTTACAACTTTCACAATTCTCAGTTTCTTAAAGGCCTGAATAAAACATTAGTGATTAATGATTATACTGAAGGGTTTTTATTATTAACTTGTATACGGAGCTGGTCTTCTCAGTATCTGAAATCTTTGGTAGGATGAAATATACAATAATCTATTGTCCAACAAGGGGGTACATATATTTGCAAATTTTTTTACAATAATCTTTTGTCTTACATGAGGATATATATTTGAAAAATTAAGACTTCAATTAATAGGCGCACGTACCGCAGTACTTCGCATATGTCACATTGTTGATTCTTGTGTAAACTTTCAAATTGCAGTATCCTCTAGACTGAATGAGGACCTACTCTAAAGATTGGCAGAAAATAGCCAGCAATTATATACATTTGGCACAACACCTGTTTTATTGCCTGCCTTGTTTACTTAAACTGCAAGAAACTCTGACCTGAGGTAGACGGTACCCCGTAATTTAATACCTGCTGCTTTTTAAGATAGACACACTCGCCCATGGTGAAGATATCTGCTTAAATGTCTAGGAAGTTAAGATAAATTTACACAGTTGTTTCTGTCGTCGTCATGTGTGCAAATTGTTTTTGCAAAATTTCTATTTGAATCAGTTTGAATCTGGCAACAGTCAAGACAGTTGAGAGCAATTGGGGTGTCACAGCCTAATGTTTCCCCCGGCTGATTTTTCCCCCGGAAAAATCGGCCTAGGCTAATCTTTCCCCCTCGGAAAAATTAGACTAGGCCGATATTTCCCCCCGGAAAAATAAGCCTAGGCTGATTTTTCCGCTTTTACTTTTCCCCCCGGAAAAATCAGCCTAGGATGATTCTTCCCCCCGGAAAAATCAGCCTAGGATGATTCTTCCCCCAGAAGCCTAGGCTGTACATTCCCCTGAAAATGGACCTATTAGCCTGAATTTGTTCCAGAAAAATAGTGTGTGCGCCATGACGTGAGTGACTTGTGCTAAATCTGAATATAGTAAACATATTACCGCTAGCAATTCAGTGTGTATCATGTAAATTAACGTAATCTTAACCATGTTTATTAAAATGTCGTTGTCACAGTGAAATTTCCCCCTAGAAAATTTTTAACCCGGAAAATTTCACCGGTGAAATTCTCCCTCCCTCGACAAATATCACCGATGAAATTGTTACGTGGAAAAGATTTTACCGCTGACCTGTAATCAAATTTTTAAAAGCACTTTACCACTTTCGCATCAATTTCTTTTCTTTTCAGTTTTAAAAAGAGTCCTTGCAAGAAACGACAGGAATTATTGTAGTTTTCTACAAAACTGTTCCTGTGCGGTCAGTCAAGGCGTAAATGCTTGCATTTTCCACTAACGTAGCAATTGTATGTTCTACAGGCATTTGGAATAGTAATAATTACAAGAATTTCCTGTAGTAAATATATACTAAAGAAACTTGTACTTTTTAATGGAGCTTCCTGCTAGAAAGCTTCCTTGGAAAACTTCAGGCTAATGGGTCAATTTTCCGGGGGAGTGTTCAGTCGAGGCTGATTTTTCCGGGGAAGAATCATCCTAGGCTGATTTTTCCGGGGGGAAGAATCATCCTAGGCTAGGCTGATTTTTAAGGGGGAGGAATCATCATAGGTTGATTTTTTCGGGAGGAAAATTAAAAGCGGAAAAATCAGCCTAAGCTTATTTTTCGGGGGGAAAATCGTCCTAGTCAAATTTTTCCGGGGGGAAAGATTAGCCTAGGCTGATTTTTCCGGGGGGAAAAATCAGCCGGGGGAAAGATTGGGCTGTGACAGGGGCACGGTCCAATGGCTTTTCCGCTACTACTACGCATTCTGCTACCAAGCGGTTTTCAGGTTCGAAGGCTTTCCTAAACTCAAAATTGAGAAACGAAGGTTAAAATTGGCTTACTGCATATATTTACAAAATTGCTGAAATTCAAGAGAAGCTGGCGGCAGTAGAGTAATGTAGCTTTCTGCTACTTACTGTGCTGCCAAGCGGTTTTCAGATTTAGCAGATTTCGTAAACTTAAATTTGAGAAACCAAACTTAAAATCGACTATTTTATATCGTTGCAAAATAGCTAAAAATCTGGAGAATAGGCAGGCAGTAGAGTAATGTAGCTTTCTGCTACTTAATGTGCTGCCAAGCGGTTTTCATTTTTCGTAGAATTTCGTAAACTCAAATTTAGGAATCCAAATATTAAATTCTCTATTTCCAAATTGTTGTAAATTAAAGAATTTCATAAGAGTCTGACGGCAGATGAGCATACCTGTGTTTAAATATTTTTGTCTCAAAGTTGTACGTTAACATCTGAAATGCAATATTTGTTTATTTTTAATATTTGAAGTGTCTTCTTTCTTAACTTATAGTTTATTTCGCCTCATGGTTGAATCAACGTAACTGAACAGATAATTGTTCCTCAAACCCAAAGAATCAAACAGCGGACTGTACTTAGTCGAAATATCACTTCTGTGGAATTGCTTAAAATTTTTGAGAAACGAATAAAGATTTGTTGTTTTAGATAGCACACGCTTTTATTTCTGGCAACAAATTAGAAAAAAAACGGGCGTAGGACTAATTTGGAGCGGCCGGGCCGGGTCGGGCTAACATTGAAAATTTTTGAAAAGGGCTGGGCCGAACAGAAATTTTTACAAGCCGGGCAATGCAGGGCCTGAAAATTTAACCCTTTCCCGTATGAGGGTTCGCAAATTCAGCGGTGCCAAATTACCGAGTTTGCATTTTGGCTGCCGTTTTACCAAAAACACCTAGAGAGATGGGACTGACAACAATCGATAGAGAATTAATTCCTTTTCATTTTACAATTAAGGTTTGAAGGGTCCCCGATGCACGTAGAAAGCGTTTGAAGCTATCAATGTCGAGTAAAGTGAAATTCCCTCCAAACTGTCACCTCTGAAATGGACAAATCTGGTTGCAGCTGTTGCGATTTCTGTTGGCAATAAAATAAGACCTAGCACAAATAAATCTGCCAGACGGCCTCTCTAAATTGCATTGAGTGTTATTTCTGCAAGCATTTTGAAGCCAGCTCCAGAAAGCTCCCAATTAAATACATAAACATGGTACAGTTTTGGTCAAACTTATACATTTATCTTAAGGCTGTAGAGACAAAAGGACGAAAAATTAGAAAGATTCTTTCAGGATGTTGCAAACGTGCGTTTGATAAAAAGACACGACCGGAGATCCGGCATTGACCGGAGAAATATGTTTTGCTCTGACCATAACCCGTCCATTTTTATCCTTGTTACAGATTTGTAACGTTATTCGGGAAAGGGTTGAGGCCGTGAAGGTCTGTACCTGGCTTAGAGAATTTAAAGGGTGATAATTAATGATAGCTTAATTGATTAGTTAGAATAACGTTAGTTTTTTGATTCATACACGTTGAAGGCAGTTCCGAAATGCGTTTTAGCAGAGAAATTTGTTATTTAAACAAAGTACACTGATTTATACGTAGATTATGGAACGAGCTAACTTTGCTTGAGTAAATTTTATATAGTTTTAAATCTGTCACGGACTTCATGCAGAATTCAGTGTCTACTGTTTGAAACACGTGATTCTGCATGAAATTTGTGCAAAAAGCAGAATTTGCGCTAATTAATCTTCATTCTGCACGAAGTTACTATTTCGCAATGAAAACTTTGTAAAGTCTGCGTAAATTTCTTCTTTCTACAAGAACTTGAAATTAGCACTTTAATTCATAGTAAAATTTCGATAAATTTACATAGTTTCTTAACATCGTCTGCCAACGTTATTTTGACAGACGCATTACTGCCTTTTTGTCCTGCAGCGTAGTGGATTACTGAAATTTTGGCTGGCCGCGCCATGGATTACTGTCTTTATTAGTCTTGCACCAATGGATTATTAAAAATTTGTTGGGTGCATTGGTGGACTACTGCAATGCAATTATTAGAAAGAAAAATCTTATCTTGACTGCACTGGGTATACTCTCCTCTCGAAAGTTCGCGTGTTGTCATGGATTACTACGTTGACGTGACGGACGTCATACTACCAGTACTGTCGGTCCGGGTGCTATACAGTCCTATCCAAAGCTTCAGCGTGTCTTCACTTCATGGATTACTTAGTTGAAAAAGTAAAACCTCTATCAGAGAGCTATGCAAAGAGACGCACTGTTGTGAATTTTCTCCTACAGAACAAAGGATTAATAATCCATGAATACAAAACGGAATAATGTTATTTCTTAAGAAAAAGTGAGCTAGCCGAAAAACCTGAGCCCTCGAAAGTTACCCACAGTTTGCCCCTATTAGAGCCTGGTAGAACGATGGGGTAGGCTAGGGGCTGTCAATTTTATTAGATCGAAAATAGCACGAAACATCTCATCTTTTTCTTCTCATCTCATCTCATCTTTGGATAAAAAATTGCCTGTTGACGTTATATATGTAGATCTCAAAAAAGCTTTTAACTCATTATCACTACCTAAACTTAAATTGAGGTTGGAATCGTACGGTTTTGCAGGAAAACTTCTGAATCTACTGCTTGGTTTCGTATATAGAAGACGGCAAAGGGTCAGAATTAATGAATCCTTTTCGGAGTGGACCTCAGTTGTGAGTGGTGTACCGCAAGGGTCAGTTTCTGGTCCAACGCTCTTTCTGGTGTTTATAAATGAGGTTTTGTTGTTGCTAAATAGAGATTTTTGTACTGGATATGCTGATGATTTAAAGTTCTCTGCTGCAGGATCTGATAGACAACAAGTCTTGCAGAATGCTTTAGATCGTTTTTTGAATTGGACGTCTGAATGGCAATTAACTGTATCTTATCCTAAATCAATGGTTTTGTATATTGGTCGGGACAACGACCATGTGCCTTATTTTTGTGGTCCTGAAGCACTAAGTGGGGTAGAAGGTTGCTCAGACTTGGGAGTGTGGATGACTTCAAACTTAAGTTTCTCTGTTCATATTAGTCGCATAGTGGACAAAGCTTATAGAGTTTTATATCTCATCACTTATAATTTTGTTTCGAATGATTGTTCTCTAAACCTCAAACTGTATAAATCTTATGTGGTTCCAATTTTATGTTATGCATCTGAAGTATGGAACCCACGGCTACTAAAAGACATTGAAATGATTGAAAATGTACAGAAAAGATTTACTCTTTCCTTTCAACATTTACGAAAGGACCTTGTTTTTGTGTATAAAATGATATTAACTGATTATTAAATGATTTAATGATATGAACTTAATACATCTGATAATAAATTTCAGTATGTATCTGACGAGTTTGACGTAACAGAAGATATGTTTCCGCCAGTGTGCATGATTGAAAAGTACTCTGATGATGAGTGGTCTCAAGCACTAAAAGTTGATTCTGATTTTGGTCCTTTTATTGAGTATCTTGAAAAAGGCACATTGCCTAAGGATGACCTGACTTGGACTTTAATACGTGGTCAATCCGATTTTGAATTGAAAAACGGCATGCTTTATCGCTATCGAACTGATATTCACGAGAGACGTAAAAAGGGTTCTGCTCGTTTAACTTGTGTCCCTAGAAAGTTTCGAAATTATATTCTTGAACAGTATCATTCTGCAATGGATACTGGTGGTCATCAGGGTGTACCTCAAACTCACTATAAAGTTGCGACTAGATATTATTGGCCTAATTTACTTACGGATGTTAAGTTGTTTATACGTAATTGTATTGTGTGTGCAAAATTTACGATAGGCCCGAGGAACCCTCAAGCTCCGATGAAAATTTACCCACCAGTTACTAAACCATTTGAAAGGGTTTATGTTGACGTTATGCATTTTCTAATTAGTAAAAAGCAGAATGTTTGTGTTTTGGTTGTAATTGATCAACTTACCCGTTGGGCAGAAGCATGGCCCTTACGAAACGAAAAGGCCGAAACGTTAATACGTGTGTTTTTAAACGAATTTATTTTACGGTACGGGGTACCTACTGAGGTGATATCGGATCAAGGTCCTAATTTTCAAGCTGAAGTGACTACTGCTTTGTTTAAATTGATGGGTACGAAGAAATTACGTACAACTGCGTATCATCCTCAGTCTAATGGCCTAGTCGAACGGGTAAACGGTACTATACGGGAGATTGTTAAAAAGTACGTAGATATTGATCAACGTGATTGGGACGTTAAACTTGCTTTTGCTATGCATGCCTATAGGACTTCATTACATTCTACTATACAGGATACTCCTTATTTTCTATTGTTTGGTCGAGATGCACAAGTTCCGGAGGATTTGTTGTTTGAAAACTTGGATAAGCCAGTAACTTCTTTGGTAAATTACAAGACTTCTTTAATTCGTACGTTGACGGAAAACTGGCACATTACAGCTCAAATTATAGCTGATAAGGCGGAACTTGTTAAACAAAGGTATGATAAACGTGTACGTATAAAAAATTTTGAAGTGGGACAAATTGTAATGCGAAATATTACGCAAGTACCTCAGCCAACAGGTAGAATGGCTAAGTTAGCTCCTAAGTACGACGGTCCCTATAGGATAACGGAAGTTTTATCAGATCAAAATGTACGATTACGTAATATGAAAACGGGAGACATTAGTAAAGTCATTCATGTAAATCGTTTAAAGTTATTGCCCGATATAGATCCCGAAACCCTTGAGGAGTTGGAAATTGACGTTGACGATCCAACTGCTCTTGGTGATGATAATATTGTACGTACCTGTGATAACGATGATGCTGTAGCTACGAATGATGATGTAATTGTTCGTCATTGTGAATTAAAACCCACTGAAAAAGACCAAACAGAACAAATTCAAGCAACTACTGAAGATCCTATTGTAGTGCAACGACAGTTGCAAGGTTTAGAAATGGAAGCGGAAGAGACTACATCAAATCACAATCAAGAATGCACTATTACTTCCACTACTGCAAATAATTCGCAACACCATTCCGTGCACCAATCTTCCAATTATGCAACGGACTCTTTCCGTGTAATCCCTTTTCCCCATGCTACAGTCACCTTAGTATCGTATTATATGTTAATCTGTTCGAAAGACAAGCATCCTATGTGCACTTTGTACTTTAGAGAAAATTAATTCGTAGATTCTATCATCATCACAAATTTTGGAAAAGGATGCCTAAATAGAGTAATGGAAGCTTTGGAGAAAGAAGCTCAGCAACAGCAAGCTGAAAGGGAAGAATCAGCTAGAAAGATCGGTGAAGAGAGTGATTTTTTTTGCATATTGTTCATCACTTATTATCACTTATCACTTATGAATATCAGATAGAAGGCATAGTCAGCTGATGGAAGGAATCTAGTTCGATTTTGTTCTTGTGAATTCTCAGAAGGAGCAATGACTGAAATAGCACAGTTTGTTATGTTGAAGCCATTTGTAATCTCAGAATATCTACCACGGCAGCAATTGGAAATCAATGAGTATTGCCAAAAATAAGGCATCAAGTCTATTTTCATTTTGGAGGAAATGTTGAAAAGCCTGCCGATTTTACAGGAAATGCTATAAGCGCGATATATCGTGATGGACTTACTGAGTATTGCTAAAGAAGGATGGTAGCACTAAAGGAAAAAGCGTGTGCAGTATGTGAGGTATAATGCGGAATCCCGGCGCATTGTAACATCGCGCTTTGATTAGGACTCTGGTCACTGGGCTCTCAACATCATCATTACGCGCAACTTGTATGGCCATCTTCGAGTTAGTGCGTAGCTGCCACACAAAAGCGCATGTCGTAGGTCTCTACGTCGTGTTTTTGTCGTGATGGTAGCATGGTTTCATTCATTTTTCTTTTTCTTTTTCATTTTTTACTTTCAATATTCTACTTTTCGCAGTAATTTTTTTGTTTTGTCTTTTTGCCAGTCATTTAACCGGAATTTATTAAAAGCTAACGTTCAGTATTTTTTTTCTAACCTGTATTTTTGTCTGTTTATCTTATCGGAATTATTGGAATTCTGGAATTTATTGAAAAGCAAGCAAAGTTTGTCAGTTAACCAGTACACACCGTACATATATGATGGTTAACCAGAAAGAAAGAAGGAATAATAAGAGGCAATACCAGTAATACGTTCATACCTAAAACGCCTCAGATACGTTTAAATGAAGAATTTAACTATTATTGAAGTTTGGCTTGCTATCTATTTTCTAATTTGTGGTATTTAATCTTTATGGTATTATTTTTGAAGTTAGTAGTATTTTGTACGTGTACAGATATGCTTTTGCATTCTAATTTTGGCATTTTGTTTTGTATTTTTTCGCTTAATCTTTGCCGTATATTAATCTAAAACCTTTAAAAATCCAAAAATATTGAGTTAGTTCTTATGTCGTTTATTCGCTGTACAGTTGTTTTTTGTATTCTTTTGTAATTGTTTCGGCAAGCCACACTTCATAGCGAAATAGGTTCATGCTTTATGTATTAATGCAGTGAATTAGAGTTAGTTTGTATTTTTCCTTAAATACACCTCATAAAATCTAAAGTGAATTGACGATGTAACATAGTTTTTCTCTTTTCGAGTGAATTTCTACTTTTTCTGTACAAACGTAATCTCTATCAAACGACGAATTTCTTTTCTATCTTACGCTTATCCTAACTATAAAATTCTTGACGCAAATCTCAAATCTCAAGTTGACGAGTACGAGTTTTCTTTATAAATGTTTGTCTAACCCCCTTTGTGTTTCAGCTTTACGGCTCTTTCAGTGGTGTTTTTCAACGGTGCTTTGAACGGTGCAAGTTGCCGGTGCTACCAGTCTTCCGACCAGGCTCGAGGGCCGGTGCCCCGTAGTAGCCTTCCGACCAGGCTCGAGGGCCGGTGCCCCAGAGTAGCCATACCACTGCCTTGTATTAGAATTTTTTATAGTCATATTTGTTTGTCATGTCTTGTTATAGTCATTTTTATAGTCTTCTTGCCTTTAAAATTTTTCTGTTCACTTTAAAATTTAGCCTTAAAAGCTTGCCTTAATCTTTGTCTTGTTGTATTGTTTATATTTGTTTGTCCACTTCGATTCTATTGTTTGTTTTTGTTTAGCTAGATTTCGTGTTTGTTTTGTGGAATTCGTAGGAACTCATTTCTTTCACACGGGGTGAAACGATAACAAAAACATTGAAAACTGAGAATCTGATAACGTGTTGTTAGCTTTTATTTGGTAGGACTTATTAGGATATATATATACGTATGTTACTGCTGTTTGTGAAATTCTATTTGAAATGTTCTTTGAAATTTATTGGGATTTTGTATTTTCTTTAAACTGCTATTTGCTATTACACAATTCCGAGAGATGAGGGCTTTAAGCCAAGGGCCAAGAGTTGAGCGAAGACGGGTTGTGCTGTAAACGGCAGTTTCTGTCTGTGCCTTCTGCTAATTACCTTGTGAACCTGTAATTTTACTGTTATGTTTGCAATTTTGTTTACTAGAATATGTACAGTTTGTTTGTTATGGTCTATATTTTTGCTGTATTTAACCTATCTTTGAATTTCGTTGTATAGAATAACTTGTATCTTTTTGTCATATTCTGTACTTGTTTAGCTTAGGATTTGAATTCTTGTTGTCTGTTATAAATGCCACATTTACTCTTTTGAAAATCGTTGTATAGATATTATGTCGTATATACTCTTTTGAAACCTTGTTGCACAGCATAAATTTGTCATATATACTCCATGTACAGCGGTGATTTTTGTACTGTCAGGCCTGTGTATTTGTAATTGTTAGTGCGAGAGTTTTGTGTGTTGGGATGAGTTGTGTGAATTGGGTTTTCTAACCATAGAGGGATTTGGGTACTACTTTTTCATATGGGGTTTCGATTCTTTATTTTCGATTTATACTTATTCTTTTTTCATTATCTAAATTTGAATCGCAGTATCATTTAAAATGTTATCAAGTTACTTGCAAGTAAGCAGTTAATCCCCTGCATTTGACTACCACTTCGCTACCAAACTTTCATAATTTCTTTAAACTTTGTACTTTCTTTTGTAAGCCGCTTGGCTTACTTCTGAAGTTACTTTCTTTCATGGGCAGTAAAAGCGCCAGGACTTCTTAACGGTTGCTTACTGGTCGCCCATGTAGTTTTCTTTTTCTTGAAATTTTCCATCAATTCCTAATTCTCGAATTATGGTAGCAACTCTCGTTATCTCTGAATTTTTAGCAGGCGCTAAAAAACTTTCGCAGGGGGATGATGTGAAAAACTAGCAACTACGGTCTGCGATTCTACAACCATTCTAAACAACCATTAAAAGTAATCATTACTTCTGTGTAGTTACGTCGGTCTGAGATGATGAGTCATCAAATGAATCATTAGCTAATTATGCCAATTAATCAGTTGAGTGTTGGTATTGTTGTACGTCAGGATCGGTCGGGTTCTTAACCCATCTTTTATATATTAGCTGTGCCGCCCCATTTGACTATTGGATTATAAATTGTAAGTTAATTATTAAAAGCATTTGTACGCCAACAATGTCTAATGTTTGATTAGGGTAGGAAGTTAGGTTAGGACTCTATTTTCGGAGTAGTTGCACCCGTGAGAACCTGCATCAGATTCGCCAACCAATTTCCGGTTTAGTAACCGGACAGTAAACCGGGGATTGATATGGATATAATATAATTAATATGTTTGACTTTTTCGAGTTACAGCCTTGCATGCATAAAGTCATTTGTCATAGGTCATCTACTAAAGTTGCGTTTACCAAAATCAAATTTGAATTTACGTAAATTCAGTTTCCCTGTGGGGGTTGTACCATGGGAAGCTTGGCGGGGTTTTTTTTTTGGTTTGAGGTGGGGTGGGGTTTAAAAAAAAATTTTTTTTAAAAAAAATGTTTTTTATTTTTTTTTTATTAAAATTTTTTGTTTATTTTTTTTTTTTTTTTTTTTTTTTTAATTTTTTTTTTTTTTATTGTTTTTTTTTGTGTGTTTTTGGGTTGGTGGGGGGGAGATTTTTTGTTTGTTTTTGTTTTGCGGTTTTTTTTTTTTTATTGGGGTTGTGGTGGGGGGGGAGAAGGGGAGGGAAAATTTTTTTTTTTTTATTAGTAGTATGTGGGCGAAAATTGGGACCAATTTTTTTTGTCGTGCTTTTGGTGTTACGAGCTGCAGGATTTTGAAGCGAGTTTTGTTCAGTTCAGCACGCCGGGTAGTGGGTTCAAATTGGTCTGTAGCGGCTGCGCTGTTTTACGGGCATCGGGGCAGGGCCGTTCAGGGCGAGCAGCGTGCTCCGCGCCCGACCCTGAGTCCGGCCGGAGGAGTCAGTCTCAGTGGACTCAGTCTTGGCCCGTAGAATTTCTTGCAAATCGGAACAACCCAATGACAGTCTGGCGGCCACTCTCAGCCAAACACCTTATATTATATATTCGACTTTAGAATCTTTATTCAAGAACAAGAGGTATATACACAGTATCTTAAGGATTTAGTTTAAAGGTGCCTTCATAGTCGCGAACGCAGGTGTACGCGCGTCGACGCGCGTCTACAAACGTCAATATCATTTTGCGCGCATCAACGCGCGTCGACGTGCGTCGACGCGCGCAAACTGGCATGCTACAAATGGGCGCGTTGACGCGCGTCGACGCTTCCAGTGCCAGCATGGCACCAGAACGTGATGTCACGTTTGGAGGCGTCTACGCGCGTCGACGTGCGTCGACGCGCGTCGACGCCTCCAAATGTAACATGGCTGTGTAGCGCGTTGACGTGCGTCGACGCGCGTCTACGCACGTCGACGTGCGTCTACGCGCGTCTAGAGGCGACTGGGACTATGAAATCACCATTAGTCGCTGCTATTTTTCTCCAGTTTCTATATTACCATCGTCATTCCGACTCTGTAGTCAATGATTGTAGTTTGGCTGAAAATAATACATAAATTAAATTAGTATTAAATAATAAAATATACAATAAAAAATATAATAAACAATAATAATTAAATACATTAAATTAAAATAGCATATATTAAAACATAAAATTAAAGAAATAAGAATAAAAATACATCGTTCAAATAGTTTCCAAAAAACAAGAGCGCATTACTACACTATATACTAGAAGCAGGCCATTAGAGAGCTTCTCTTCTTTCCACTGTCTAGCAGTGGTCCAACCTGAATACACTAATGTTCTCCGTTTGGTGGGGGGAGCGTCACGAACCAATCAGATTGCAGAAATCCCTCCCTTCGCAAGACTGAACCACACCTATATATCTGAACAGGGTAGCTGTTTGGAGGGGGGGGGTCGCCAAAACAGATCCCCGTCTGAGGCACCAAAATAAGAAATCCCCAGCGGGAACCTCTTCTTGAACATAAGCTGGAACTACAGTGTTCCTCTGGGCTTATTGTAGGGATTTTTTCTGGGGGGGGGGGCTTCTTGGGGGGTCCCCAAAAGTCTGAGGGGCAAGGAATTTTGGGGGGGCGAAAATTTTTCGAAAAATATGCTAAAACCAGCGCTAATTTTCAGGCATATACCATAAAAGTTGATTTTTATAGCAAAATTGAGTAAAAATCTCCGGCGAAGCCGGAAAATTTTTGAAAATTTGGCCTTCTGAGCGATTTTTTCAGGGCAAAATTTGGTACCAAAAGGGGCGCCCACTTTTTTTGGGGGGGGGGGCGATTTTTTTGGGGGGGAAGGGTGTTTATGGCCCCCCCCTAGAATAAGCCCAGTTCCTCTGCTCCACCGTCCCCCCAGGGGGAGGGGGTTTCTGTCATTTGATTGGTTGTTGATAAAATGTCGAGGGATATATTCTGTCGACCAACCCTTCAGTGGCGGATCCAGGATTTTGAAAAGGGGGGGGCCCGCTGAAAAATTTTTCTGGGGGGGGTAACCAAATTTTTCCGGGGGGGGGTTGGTGGTAACAATTTGCTTTTTCTAGGAACAAAATATTTTTACAAGAAAATATTGTGTATGGAAGGTTAGCACTTGCCAAATGGAAAACAACTTTATCCCGTGAGTGAAGCAAAACATGGAGAATTTATATACACAAGATGCACATGCGGAGCCCCCCAGAAGTTGAAGAATTTTTTGAAATTGGAAAAAAATCCGTCATGCAAACTTTTGAAAAGATTAAAGAAATAAATTGGAGATAATATATAGTAACTTACGAAGTGAAAAACTTGCTGTGAAATAGTATAAGTATATACAAGGAATGGTGGCAATAAAGAGGACAAGCTACAAGGGCAACAAAGATAATGTGCGAAACGGAGAAGTTGAAGAATTTTTTGAAATCGTGGAAAATTCAGCAAGTCAAATGTTTAAAAAGATTAGTTAAGATCAGATGAGTTATTGAGTTGTATAATCGATCAGTGGAAAACCAAAACGGGAATTGGATGCTTTTCAGAATTTTTCACTTCCACGATTTATTCTAGAACACTTTCAGAAGCTGCCAATTATCAATCTTGCATTGCCCATTTATATATATACGTTATAATTAAAAGCAAAATAAAATTTGTAAATATATATATATATATATATATATATTATATAAATGTAAGCCGGTATATAGTCATAAAATAAACTGAAAGCGTTGAGTACAATTAATTATATATATACTTACAAAACAGGAAAGGAAACAAAATAGAAGACACTTTAAGAGACAGAAGTTCTGTCACAGAACTAAGTACGTAATAAAGCAGCACGGACGTATATATAAGTGCGCCGCAGGCGAAATTTTTTAAAAATTTGTGGAATTTATTAAAATTATGCTTAATTTTCACTCGAAATATGCGTTATAAACAGCTGAAAAAATTTTCTAGGGGGGGGCCCGGAATGTCAAAGGAGGGGGCCCAAATCGCAAAGGGGGGGGGGCCGGGCCCCCGGGCCCCTCCTGGATCCGCCACTGCAACCCTTCTCTGTGAACGGAAAAAACATTCAAGCACTCTAGCGGATTGCATCACGGCTAATGATATGTATCTGACAAGTAATTGTATTCAATCCACTAGTAAATCAATCATTATCAATACAGTTGAATAGTCCAAATAGTAAAACACAGTCGCTAGTCTCTCATCAAATGCAATCCACCATCACTATTTGGTGTATAATTGCTTACATGTAACTTCTGATGGAACAGACCAAACACTAGTCTCCTTTCCTGAAGATCTAAATGAAAATAAAAGCACTGATGGGTTCAAGCAAGATATTGGGAAAATCGCTCTAAGGACCTCATATAATCTGGAAATTAGCGTACTCCAAAATTTATCTATTTCCATCAGTCAAACGACTATTCTTTATGAAAAAGCGGTTGGCGACATTACCACGATTGTTCATACCAAACTTTCACATAAACAGGTAACACGAAACTGCAATTCAAGAATCAAAGCTATGCACACAATACAGTAAACATGTATCCATGTATCGGATCACGTACACCTAAACAATCTCTTCCCCCCCCCAATACTCAAGTAAACTGTCTCCCCCAACACTTTACCTCTGTCACATTTGATCAATTTAGTTCAAACTTTGTGAGGCATTCTAACACATGCCGGATTGATTGGTATATAATACAATTTTAAAATTTTAAAATTTGCAATTTTTAAGTTTTCTAAGGGGGAACCACAGAGAACGAAAAATTTTTGTTTCCAATTTTGTTGAAACACTGTATATAGGCATAGGGATTTTCTAGATCGTAGAACACGAAGCTGAAGTCCGTTTTTCGATTCTGCTTTTCGTTTGTTTGGTGTAAGCTTAAAGCTTACTGCTTTAGCTTATACTGAACTAACGAAATGCTGAATCGAAAAAGGTCTTCAGATTCGTGTTCTACGACCCAAAAAACCCGAACAATCTTTCGTCAAAATTGAGGAGAGAAAATTATTTGGTTCCCCGTAGTCTTGAAAACCCGTTGAAAAAGTTAAAAATCTAATTTTTAAAATTTTAAAATTTTAGTACCATCAGAAAAAATCAGACATGTTTTGAAGTGCAACCACACAAAATTTGAGCTAAATTGGTCAAGATGTGCTAAAGGACTTAGGTACAATCAAGTATATTATCTCCCCCAAATGAGGCTAGGGGAGATTGTTTACTTGATCCCATGTTCCAATTTGCTTTCAGGTGATATATTAATAAGGCTGACAGGCATTAGCTCAACAATATTCGATCTGATATTCTATATAACAAATGACAGTTGTTGAAGTTTGTGGGATCCTATATTTTTCCTTACCTACCTGACACTGCTATTTCGGAACAATCTTTGAGAAGCCACGCTAGGTTCAGATTCCTCATGCACATCGAGCGTTGCCTTCTAAAATTAATCAAAGCGTAGTAAATACGTTTAAGCTAAACAAATTAGATAATAAATAGGCTACTCCTGGAAAAAGTCGAATAGATTATTTAAAAGCTATATACTGCAGCCTACCAGCTCTTTTTATTTTTACAATTAACTGAAACGCTAAATCAATTCGACTTAGCACAAATACCAGTTTTGAAGAACAATGGTAACGGCACCAGCATACAACATAAGTTAGTTACTTTAGTCTCATTTGGGGATTTTGTTACTGAGACATGACTCCCGCCGCCTTTCACTTCAATTCGACCATTCGCATCGACCACGGACGACCTTCTCTGCCTGGGAGCTGGGACCGGGGGAATCGTTTCCAGAGGTTTCAATTCCGGGTCCGTTGTTATATCATCTTCCATGCTTTCATATGCAACTGGAGGATTACCTCCGGCCGATTTTACCGAGCCCTCCTCCGAAACTAAATTTTGGAGTGGGGGAATGGTGAAGACTGCCGGAGAAATGGTGTTAAGGCGAGGACCCGCGCCCTGATTGGAATAATCGTCAGGATTTGATGAATGGCTGAAGGTCGGCGTTTCTAAAGGCACTTCCTGTAAGGGAGGAGATACAACAGCCTGATTTCTGCTGGGAGGCTCTGGGTGTATGTCAACTCTCAAAATATTGTCTTGGGAGTTGTAAAGTTTGGTTTCCAATGGAATGTAGGCTCCAGTACTAGCATATCCGTGCTTCAAATTTGTTGAAACCGGAATTTCGGCATACAAATTGGGCTGACTTGAGGAAAGAGCTGCTGGTTCACCAGATGGAGCAGCTGCATTCCTATCTAGTGAGCAGAGGCCTAAACAAATCAAAAACCACTAAATAAACAGCACAGGCAAGGAAGCTAACGGTAGCAACATTTGATTTTAAAATTGTCCATATTCTGCTTATAGACAGAGTTCATTTTATATCATTTTACACAAGGCAAACCTCACGCTTTCTGATATCAGCCTTGCAAGCCAACGAACGGCTGACCCTCCACAACTGCCCATCAGTGTAACAATTTCGACTGCTTGCTTGCGTTCAAAACCTCGAGACACACTTTAGGTAAACACATTGTTGGCGGGGATCGCTTTGGGTTAAAATCGACAGTCACGAATTTCGCTCATTTTGGCATACAATATAGGTAAAACCTGTTCTCAAAAACAAGACAGAATATGAGAGTTCGAAACCAAACGGTGACAGAGATATTCAGGGTTAAACTTGGAAAACTTGAAAATTTCTGTGATTTGCCCTTCAAGGTCATGTGGAGACAGAACGGCAGCAAAATTGGGGTCGACGAATATTGCAAATTAATATTGTTGGTTGGCTAATATTTCGATGCGAACCACTCAGCGTTCGCAAAGCAATCTTCAATCGTGAACTGAACATTTTTCAGCTTAATACTGTGCCCTCAACGTTTAACTTGCTATAGCTTGCAGATACGCAGATACCACATTTCGGACACATAGTTCTATTAGAAAAAGTTGTTCCGCTCATCATTAGCAATGGAATGATATCCAAATTGACTATATTTTGGAAATTTCAAAAATTGCCAATTTTGACCCATACGAGATCACAGTAGCTCACAGGACGTAAAGTTCAACCTTACAGCATTTGCCTGCACCAAAATGTTCGTCTGATATTGACTACTGAGAGCCTTGTGTGCCAAATTTGGCTTTCGAATGGCTAATGAGTGAAGAAATAGTAAAAGAACGTGAAACTTGTACAAAATGACGATTTTGACAAAATTTTCACATTTTGAGGTAAGTTTTCTGAGAGCACTACAATGCTAGAAATTTGTAACAACTGTCATAAGAATTCTGTGTATGTGTAGAGTGCAACTATCTATAAGCGATTTTTGTAGCTTTCACCAACAGTGCAGGAGAGACCAAAATGTTTTGTTGGTCCTGTTTTTCAGATAAAAAAAACACCAAACTTCCAAAATTTTGACTTTGAAAAATCGCTAAAAATCCTCTACTCAACACAATCGTAACAGAAAGGTTATTTGCACTTTAGAGTATGTCCTAAACACATGTGCAAAGTTGTAGCACTGTATCTTTTATACTCAAAACATTTTCTGCCACAATCTTTAAACCTAACTTTTTCATTTTTCTATGTTTAACACATGTCGAGGTCACCTTTGTAGGGCACTACAGAATGATAGAAGCAATATTACGCAAAACGCTCTTGTCTTGTTTTGAGGACTCATTGGGACTACACAATATGTGAAAATTAGCTAAATCGGAGATGGTCGAAATATCGGCCAAAAAGCGACAAAAATCCTTAAGCTCGTAATCAGCGCACAAAAACGGAAGCTGTGTTCAAATTTATGGGGTCACTACTAGATGCACAGTTGTGGTAGTAGTTTAGCTGCTAGAATGCAGAGCGTGTGCGATAATAGCAATGGCAGAAATTTCTAAACAGAAAATATCACAAAGAATATATACGTACTGCGAATATTTATGTTGACAGCTTCGGAAATACGATCACGCTGATAATAGAAATTTGGAAAACGCTGAAACAACAACAGCAGCAACATAGGTTCGAGTTCTAAGCTTTCTATCTTGAGCAGGGTTAAACGAATAAAGCTACGGTGTACTGCGCATGAGTGTGAGACGAATTTAGGTAATTTTATCTTCTCCGCAGCATAACGGTTCGAATAAAAATACAATTCATTTTTCTCAGCAATTAATTTACCGGTCACTAGAGATAAAATTAGTAAACGTTAATTGTTTATTATAACGTTACCTGTAAGCAGATTCGAATAAGACAATTGAAATTACCTGAGACAAATAATCTCGATATTCATCCAAATAGCTCTTAGCACGGCACAAAGTTGTAAGGCTCGAACTCTGAAAAACACGAATTGCAGAAACTGTATTTGAACATTGTATGCTAAAAGTTAAGGGTACTTGGGTTACACACAAGTCCTAGTGTCCATGTTGCATTACAACAGAAGAAATCAATACGGGTTGTGAGATCATCCTTTATAAAAATATAAATGTGTGCCAACGGCGTTTTTCTACATACCTACCGTCACTTTTACATTAAGCACTACGTACGAATTGGCGAGTTGAAAAGGGGTTACCATCAGCCGAGATTAGGCTAATTCAGGGTATTCTTTTGGGATTTTTTCGCGGAGGAGGGTTTACCAGCCCCCGAGGCCAGGTGGAGGGAAACTGTTCGCAAAAAAAGCAAATAATTATTTTTAGCATATTTTGCATACAGAAACGCAAAAGTTCCCAAAAATCCTGGGCTTAGGTTAAAAATAGGCATTATCAGAAAACAATCTCCGGCGAAGCCTTCTTATCTCCTTTCAAATAATGATTTAATCTTTTCTAGAATTTGCGGAAACAGTTAGATCTAACGGCTGGTTGTCAACAGAGTAATTGAAAAACGTGCAATCAATTAGCTGGTAGTTTACCTCATGAATACCCAATTCCACTAAACGTTTTTCGTATGTTCGAACATCAGAAAATTCCTAAAACAGTTTTACAGAAACAAATTTATGCAAAATAAATTTTACCCAATTAATTAAAATTAACAATCGTAAAGTAGGAAGGTAGGTAGAGATCACTTCTCGTCCGCTATCTGGTGAGCTTTTGCGAGACCTCTCTACCAAGGAGACATCCAAGGTCGGTAACTCCGGCAAGGCCGGGATTATTCACAAATGAATGTAGAAGCTTAAATCGGGAAGTCATCCCTGCACTTTTAAGTGCCAACAAGCTGGACAAACCAGTCAAGTCAGCACAGGTGGCTAAACACCTACACCTCAGCAAAGCGTACTGGTAGCCGCACTGAGGCGGAACTGGAACTGACCTGTCATGGGTGAGACCCCCTTTTCCATTTTCCATCGACATTCCCTTCCATCGACATTTCTGTTTCCTCAAAGTTAGCAGATGGCGGGTAGGCGTACCTATTGTGTGTTTATAGAAATGTAGAGCAACTCGTCTACCTGTAGGACGCCAAACGCTGAATCATTTACCTGTGCTTTCATACCGCCTCATCCATTCCAAATACCACCAAATGTACCAGTGGAGATATTGGTACAAGATAGTGGCAGAATCCTGGTATAATGGCTTGTCCAACCAGCCTCACTAGTCAGTGAATCTCGGAACCTACTATATATCGGAGTCCGAGTTGGGTAGGTTGCAAAATCTAATTACAATAAAGAAGCTGTAACTTTCCGGTGTTGATGCTACCTTGGCGTGAATCTATCTCGGGACGGCTTGGCTCAATTGTCAGTGGCGGATACATTCCGCTGCCCTTTCACGCCGGCGCTTAGTCACACGAAAGGATTTGTACATACAAAAGCAGTATAATTACGTATAATGTTTGCAAGTGGGATTCACACATTAATAAATTTTATTTTATTGCCAGGCATAAAAGCGGCAATGGCATCGCAGAAGCCATCACTCCCAATAGCTGAGAGACCCAAACGATACCATCTCTAACAATTTCGATGCCTACCCATTTAGTCTAATGTTATTCAATCACAACTTTTATATATTCAATAAATTAGTGCTAAAGAATTACTTTTATATCAATTTGCTGAAGAACGCTACAAGGATTTTTATGCAGCTGGCCAAAACCAGCATCTCGACGAGCATTGTCAGCCGTTGATGTTGCAGCATCCACTGACACAATCGCCCTAGGAAGTTGCAGCTGAAAGCAAAACCCACTAATTCAGACAGATAGACACAAGAATAAAAATGCTCCGATGGAGCATGAAAAATGCAATATGGGTGACACTGGGTTTTAAGCAGACAGAGGACTAGGTTTTAAAACGTTAATATGGGAGGGGCAGGTTGTAAATGCCAGGAGGACTAGGTTAAAAGCGCACTAATATGGACCAGCTTCGTGAACAACCCATATTCGCGGAAATTGTCCAGACAAAAATGCTGGCGGCAATCGTTCAATAACACTTTAACAATTTGTCGGCACGACTTTGCAGCTATTACTATATACATATAGTTGTGTTCGTAATACCAAGAGTACATAATATAAGAGTGTGCCACTAGGTACACTCTACGTTATCAGAGCAAAAACTATGCTCTGCACGCTAACGGCCCACCCCCCCCCGCAAATCAGACCCTAGTGACCCCCCCCCCGCAAATCAGTACCTAGTCGAAACGGGGGTACGCTCACTCGCTCTATGTTTATGTGCTAAAGCTCGAAAACACAAGCAGTGCGTGCGCGAATTTTGTGCCTGCTTCGAGCTTTAAAACACAAGCATAGCGCATAAAAATCTTTGAAGTGATGGGTCTAATTTGCGGGGGGGGGGGTGGGCCGTTAGCGAGCAGAGCATAGTTTTTGCTCTGATAACATAGAGTGTGCCTAGTGGCACACTCTTATATTATGTACTCTTGGTAATACTTAACATTACATAATTAATACAACTTACAACACAAATTAATTTAATTAATTTAATTAATGCATATAATCCAACACTTAATACAACCTATATATATATGCAGTAAAAATTGGCGTCACAAATTCCGCTCTGGTAACTCACTATAAAACGCTTGAAGTATATAAAGCATAATATTTCAAAATCAGCAAGCTCTTCTGGAAAGCTGACGAATTTAGAACTTAAGACAATAAAGGTCAAATGCGGAGTGGAGCATGCGTACCCGCGAATATGGGTTGTTCAGCGAAGCTGGTCCATATTAGTGCGCTTTTAACCTAGTCCTCCTGGCATTTACAACCTGCCCCTCCCATATTAACGTTTTAAAACCTAGTCCTCTGTCCATTTACAACCGAATGTCACCCATATTGCATTTTTCATGCTCCACCGGAGCATTTTTATTCTTGTCCTATTTCATTTTCAAGGTTCTCAGTAAAACTTAAGCAAGAATGTTAAAGCTTTATGAAAGAAACTTTAAAAATTCCCCCAATAATTACGTAACAGTCAACCAAGCCATAGAACAAAGAAGCTTGAAAAGTACAAATTACAATACGATTTCCATTACTATTCTGCACGTGCCTGCAGAATTTCAGACGATTGCAACTTTTGTGTAGCTAGTTATAGGCCGTGCTGTACTTCAGCAGCACTCTACTGCAGCGCAACTAGACGCAAACGTCACTGCC
Organism: Trissonchulus latispiculum; assembly: GCA_030248195.1. Taxonomy (NCBI): domain Eukaryota; kingdom Metazoa; phylum Nematoda; class Enoplea; order Enoplida; family Ironidae; genus Trissonchulus; species Trissonchulus latispiculum. Next base: position 33,196 of record JASAND010001507.1, read on the forward strand.
AAAAAAGGAGACTTAGACGGTATGATTTCCAATGCTATTCTGCACGTGCCTGCGGAATTTCAGACGATTGCAAGTTATCTGTAGTTAGTTATAGGCCGTGCTGTATATACTTCTGCAGCACTATAGTAACATCGTAATAAGTATGTGAAACCTATCTATAATAGTTTGCCATGTCCTAAACTATCTGTATGCCGAATTTCAAATGCCAGTGACAAATGAATAACTTGTTATCGACGGTGCTGTGTTTTAGGACAGCACAAACAGCACGGTGGAAGCTAGAGAGTGCACCAACTAACATAGCTACAGTTCCCCTTACTACAGACACAATTATCATCAAGTTTAATATGTTTAGCCGTTTACAGTAAGTCTACAGACAGCGTGCTATGGTTGCTGCATAACAGTACAGCAAGATAGCAGCACCGCACAGCGCTGCGACTGTGCTCATCGTGTTCAGCGACCCCGATAACCCTTATATGCTTCCCACTATATGGCCCAAAACAGCATATTTAGGCCTATTTTTGACTATTTTCTGTGGAGTTGGGACTTAGAAATTTTCCGAAAATGGCCATTTGGCCGGACCAACTTTGGGCCGGCCGCCTGAACGATCCTGGCCAGATATCAAAAATCGCCTCGGTTATGACACGCTACCCATCCCAAAGTTTCTTATGCAACAAGCCGCGTCTCTCTAGCTTGTTCTCTGAGCCCTGTAGCCGTGACACAAAATTGGCCTTTTTTGGCCATCTTAGCGGTCAGGCCACATTTGGCCGGCCGCACAGGTGGCCGGCCGGGCCGGACAGCGAAAAATTGTCCAAAAGGTACATTAACACAAATACTACTCTCAGAAAAACCAAACGTCACCGGCTGAAAATGCCCAGATCGTTCAGGTTTTGAGTTCGACTAAAACGGCTTCCCCAAGCGTGACTTACACGGAAAAAAACAAACGGACCTAACTTGTCCGGAAGCGAAAATTTTCAAAGTTGAAAATTTTGACCAAAACTTTTTTGATACTTGTTGTACTCGTCGTCCTGATTCCAACGACACCAAATTTGTCTAGTTTGGTTCAGTATTTAGCTGGCACGGTGCTCGAACGGGTCTCTAAGGGCCGCGCTGAGCCTTTTACACCCATATTATAGGGGGAGCGCTATCGCGCCCCCCCCCTATAAAACACTCTTTATCCAAATTCGCCTAAATACATACTGAATATTCACTAAAATATATGCAACTACACAAGCATAAATATTAAAACTACATGCAAGTGCTTATAATAGGATGCGAGTCCTATTAAAAACTGTTGATTCGTGCAACGTAGTACTTTAGTTAAGGTTTCAAGCTGCTCCTGCAATTGTGAAACCGTCGTCTGGACACTGGCTAAACCCTGACAAAGGTCTGCAACTTGAATTTTAAGGTCCTCCAAATCGATGCTATCACCATTATTCGAAGGCTTCTGGTGTGCTTTCCTTGCTCCATCATCTGTAAAAAAGAAACTATATATACATATTGTGGTTTTCAAAATCTAAGAGTGAATTCTGTTTTCCGGTGTGGTCTACATCGAATGGCCGGCGGAAGATACAGACCGGTCGGTCTCACGCCTCAAAGTGATCACTGTTGTTCACCGGCCCAATTTTCCGTAGTCCGGCCTGTACCGGACGGTGTACTGGCCCTCACCGGCCGACTGCTGCCACTTGTCGCTGGCTATCCAAAATACAAGCAAGAATAAAAGATATTTGATAGTTTCCAAGAGTGAAGGCAGCTAAGGCGATAGCCCGCAGAAACTGTAAACAGCCTGCCGGTCGGCCTGTTTCTGTCCTGCCGGGGAAGAAAGTTAAAAAGGTGATGTCAGGCATCATACTACCCAAAATCAGAAAAGTGGGAAAAAATGTAGGAATATTTTGTAAAACAGCAGGAAAAAGTTGGAATAAAAGAAGGAATTTTCCGAAATAAGTAGGAATTTTTGCAGACAAATCTTGCGAGGTTGCGCACCGAATAAACAAATGGAGGTATGGAAAAAATTTAATTTTGAAGACTACGTTAGATAAATGTAACGAGCTATTTCTGCAATGGTTTGAATAACTTTACAGCAACACAGGCAGCTTCTCCAAGAGATACTTTGTTCAAAGACAACTGGCAATTTATGCATACAGTAAAATGAGCAAAATGAGATAAGTGAGATTATAATTACCTACAGAATGCCGCACCCAAGGGAGGGGGGTTAAGATTGTACCTGAACGGAAGGTCTAATTTCAATGACCCTTATGGTAATCAATTTGGGTATATACCTCTTCTGGAAGCAATTTTTTTCTAAATGAAGTTTTGTAAGCTAAATTTAGCCATTTTCACCTATTTTTGTAACTTTTTAACTAAAACCAGCAAGTTTTTCAAAAAATGTTTTTAGAAGAGTTTCAGCAAAAAGTACTAATTTCTTTGTGAAAACTCCAGCGAAGCTGGAAAAATTTTGGAAATTTGAGTCTGGAAACTTATTTTATGGACAATTTTCTTTCCTCTTGTAGGTGTCTTCACCGAGGTCGAGGATCCTCCATTGTCCACCTACGGTCACGGACTAGACCACCTCTTGTTGGATATGGCATTGGATCGCAGTAGGGATATACTTGCTTTTGGTTGGTCTCATAGTACGTAGTAGTGTCAATCTTTTAATGAATAGATAGAATTAATTAGTTTAGAATTAATTAGTTAGAATTTAGAATAGAATTAATTAATTAGCATTAATAGACATTTTTGATAAAAAGTTGAACATAAACAGACAACAGACTAAAATGCCAAGATTTGTTTGCTTCAGTCGGACAGTCTTCAAAAAGCTAGGGTTTCTTTTTATGCCAGAGCTAAGCCATGGTCTAACGTTAAAAGCCGATGGCCTAAAAACTTTTTCCTGTTGAGGTCAATGGCCTAAACATTCGCACAAAACAGTTATTAAAGTAGTACCTAATCTTGTCCTTGGGCAAAAGCAAAGGTTTTCTTCTAAAATTTCCCGCCGTCGGCGCGGTATACAGCCAATATGCTTCGACATCTTGCCCAAATATGTTTTTAAATCCAGTCATTGAAAGTAGTAATATTTTGGACATTTTGGAACCTTTCTGATGTTTTCGTAAAAAGGTAGGAAAAAGTAGAAATTTTCAGCAAAAAGTAGGAAAAAAGTAGGAACGACGAAAAAGTAGGAAAAAAGCAGAAAAAGTATGAGGCCTGTGATGTGCACCGGCCCACAGAAAATTCCGCCAAATTAAGGACGTTATCAGCCACGCCACGCAATAGGAAACTTGCTCAAAATTAAATCGAAGTTAAATCTCATAGCAAACAGGTGTAAAAGGTAGTCCCATAAAAGCGAATATGTATCCTACCTGCTAACTGTTTAAAAAATTACAACTCGCCTGCGAAACTAAAAATTTCAGCATGCCTTCTTTGTATGTGATTAGAGAGGTAGGCGGAACCGGTAAATATTTTGGAGCAGAAAGCACACTAAAACAATGAAAAGGTAAACATGATATGTAGCAGACATACAGGCTGATGGACATACTGAAAAGGACAAAAGGACTGAGGCTCGGTTATGTGACAACAAATTCAAATTTCATTGGTCACTTGCTGTAGTTAAAAACGAACAAAATATTTTTAAATTGATACAATATTATTTTTATTGTCCTGTTAACGTTATATATGCGGAAAACTAATTTTCAAATTAAATATGGATGCAACTACTTTAAAATATTCAATGTAACAGACTGATCACGTGACGTAATTCGTTATTCTGATTGAACTCTCTTAAGGACGGGCAGAAAAACTGAGCATTGTTCAACTACTTCGCTTAGAGACAAGTGTGAATCGGGATTAAAGGTCCTTGGAAAGAGCTTGTAAAACAGGGAAAAGCCAAGCGTGAGTGGAGTTCCTACGATTTAATTTTAACCCTTCAGCCCTTCAGCCTATGCAGTCAGAAACGCTCAACGGTCTTAGCCAGCATCAACCAACCTGTTTATTTTTTACCTTCACTAAATCCTCCTTTGGTTGCTCAGACTTCTTGAGCTCGGATACCACGGCATCTTGAAATTCTGCTGCTAAAGTATTTTTCAGCTCTCGTAGTTGTTTCTGACGCTTGGAAGCCAAAAGAGCCAACACATAGGCAAGCTAAACCGTTAAAGCATTATTACGCAATACAAGAAACTATACCATAACATGCTAAATGCGACAGTCAAATTTTTACCGTTTTTTGGCGAAATACTATAATGCATTTATATATATATATTTGGAGAAAGCTTCAAATTGAAAAACTTCTTACAGAGGAATTGTCCTTATCCATAGCCAAATAAGCAAATGAATGCACGACTTAATAATACCAAGATTATACTAAAACCGCAATTACTGCGTCCTGAACAAACTGTTGCTAAGCAACAACATACATAGAAGTCTATCTTATTTAATATGCAAATTCTTCTAAATATATTGACAGGTTGTTATCAACGCTTGCGGATTTGGGTTAAGGACAAGTAGAACCAAGTATCAGAACTGGGAGACGTGATTCCCCATCCGTCAACACCATTTTCAAAATTAAGAACGGTATCAACACCGAAACATATAGATTACGGCTCCGACTCTACTGAGACAGTCTCATAACTTCACCTAACCAAAATTTTCAATTTTCATTTTTCAAGTAGTCTCTTTTCAAAACCAACACTATTGGAGCCACAAAACCAGCCAAACCTTTTCATTTGAGCGAGACTGAAACTACCACCCTATACTATTAGACTGATTGACTCACCTATGCACTATCTGTGTTTTTTTTCGTCGAAACTGTTTGCGAACTTTTACGCAGTGCTCCAAAATTTTTTGCGGAATGTCGCAAAAAATTGCGAAATTCTTATTTTTTAGTATTTTAAAGATAACTAATGAATTTTAGTAATTTGGGTGTATTTAAACACATTTTTAACATTTAGCGCATAGTATAACCAAGTTATAACTATTTTTCGAAAGTCGAAGCATAAGCTGAGAAAATTTTGTAAAACCGAGGAAAATCTTCAGTGGAAATTCTCAAAAGTTTAGTTTCGACAGTCCGTAAAATCCTAAAATATAAGCAAACTGCTAATAGGCTAATAATTGTTTAAAACTATGGTTTAGCACATTTTTTAAGACTAAAAGAATTTCATTGCATAGCTGTCACTAACCATTCTAACTCGGCTGATTGAATGGTGTATACGTACACAGAAATACGCGCCGAAGGCGCGAAAATTTTCTTCAAAAAGTATCTGAAACACGTTTATTTTTCATTTGAGACAACTGAAAATTTCAGCTCAAGGACAAAAATTTTTGCGGAACTTTACGCAGAGCTCCGCAAAAAGTTGCGGAATTTTCAAAAAAGTGCGGAATTTCGCAGTTTTTTTCGCAAAGAACACAGTAGCACTATCGCATCCAGTTTAAGGTGCTGGTTTCCTTTCGGGTATTTTTGACTCCTACGACTTTAATCCTTTACGCAAAGGGCTAAAACTTACGAAATAGCCTATTTCCGTGCTCTTTAACATTTTGGGACCAGTCCTGTATTCTTAGGCCAAAAGAAAAGAAAGTTTTGGTTTTTGGCCTTAAGCTCCCAGTAGGTAGACAAGACACGGGATTGGTTGATATGGCTGGAAAGAGGACTCGAAAATGAACATTTTTGCTTTTACAACCTTTGAGCTATCTCCAGTGGTTAAGTCAGTATAAGCAAAAAACTGTTTTTTGGGTCAAAAAATGGCAATTTTCGAAGAAATCAGTTTTTTCAAAATCACTGCCACATGGTAAGGACAAAATTGGCTTAGTTATACTCAATCGTTACATCGTCCAAATGCACATTTTATGAATGCCTATTAGCCGGACTTTATTGCTTTCAGCTAGAGATTTGGCCGAAAAACCATTTTGGCAAAACTGCGATTATTTTGTTTCGAACATCGATTTCTCAAAAACTACTCGACGGATTCCGAAGATTTTCGGCAGAATCGAAATTCGCACTTCTGCGGAGGGACGTTTTTCTTGGTTTGGGCTAAAACATATTGAGTAGCAAGAAAACTCAATGCGAAGTTGCGAAATTTCGTGTTACTGTGCATTTGGTCAATTTTCTCGACCGTTAAGACCTGCTGAGCGAAATCCAAAAAAACGTCCCTCGGCCCATATGTCCTTCATATCGTGGCACAAAAAGAACTTTTGGCCGATTCTTCAGTTTTGAGAAATCGATGTTCAAAAACCTTTGGTCTATATTCATCCTGTTAGATGTCAGCTTGTCAGAAAATTTCTGCTATTTTTTTGCTAATTTTGCCAGTTCTGTAAGCTCATGTGAATGTACAGATAATAAGCTTTAAAACGATGTATAAAGCTCTTTGCAACTCCCAAAATTGCGAAAGTTATAGCCTTTCAAAAAAACACCACAAAAGCACTGCACAAAAGGATACCACCACCTTAAGTTGGAATTTCTAACATCTGGCACATATCAATTGAAAAACCTTAAACAGAAAGGTGGTCCACATCGCCAAGAGAATTGACGAAACAAAGAAACAGTTTACTAGATTACCTCAGACCCGCAAAACTGTGGGAATCGAACCGACAAACCTTGTGCTTGAATCTTCAACACACCGCAGACTGAAACAGGCACGCATGATCGGCCCAAGATTAAGTTCGAATTTGAACCCAAATAGGATTTAGGCCTGTGCAGACACTGTTTGACATGTTAGTCATTCCCCCATCAAGACTAACCCAGGGGCACAGGGAACCCACGACGGCAGCCCTTCAAAGAATAAGCTTGACAGCTATTAGTAATGACGATCAACTTCTTGCTTTGCTTAACTTTATTCAAACCTTGGCAAAAATATACGCAACGCATGCCTGATGTGCTGTTGCAATAGTACACGTACAGGTGTCTGCCACTAAATAGGTCTCGAAGACAGACCTACTCAACTGCCAGTCTGAAATTTAGTGAGAGATTTCCATCGAGAACTAATTTCTTCACATCTCTATTCCTATCTAAACTGTTCACAACTATTAATACCGACAACGTGAAATTAAGGACGCTAGGCTCACAGAGCTGTTCCAAAGAACTTAAATAGTTCGGCAGCGTTTTGCAATCTCTCCAAGATTGAGACTTCTGCTCCGAATCACAACCGCAGTCGGTTCTCATGTTCGAAGGTGACAAATTCTCTAGGAACGGTTCTTCGCCCACCGTGCGGTTAGAACAATCACGGGTCAATTTTCTTAGAATTCGTATACCGGACCAAAACAAACCTGACACACACCAAAACCTTTTGCTAACCCTTAGTGAAATCTTTAAACAAGTAGAACCAATACTAATTGTGTCTGCGTATTTATTTACATCTACAGCAAATTTATTGCGCAAATGAGCAAGCGTGCCATAACAGATTTATATACAGGACGCAAGTGTAGCAGTGAATGCACTAAGCTAGCAGCTATACATTAGCAAGCAGTCATAGTATTCAGGAAAAACAAGTAGAGTAAAAATATGGATTCTCAAGTATCTTTTTAAAAGCCAGAAAAGTGTTCCAAATACTAAGACAGTCGATTTTAATCTAATTTCGAAAAAATTGTCTTGCGTCATGCTACTGATTTTATCAAAAGTTCATAGGGGATCAGGATAAATAAATAGTTTTCAAATATTTCCAGAAACAAACCAAAAACACATATCGCGATACCCATCTCTGATTAAAAGGATACATAAAATTAAAACAACAATTAAATTACAATATATGAACGCAACAAACTGCACACAAATGCTCAGAAATGTATTACCTGGTCTATATGCTGATATGCGTACAATTGCGGCATGAATTCTTGGTACACAGCTAGCTATGTAGGCCCAATCATAATAGAATCCTACAAAACAGGAAATACGTTATGGGAAGTTGGAAAATTCTAAAAAATTTGCGGTAAAATTGGAAATTTTTCGAAAATTTCAAATTTTCCGAAAATTTTTGAAAATTCTCTAAAATGGTCAGTATTTGCGGTTTATCGCGCAAAAATATACGCGTTCACAACTCACAAGAGCTTAAATTCATTGCAAATAGCTCAACTCCATAAGCCTGAAGCCTTGGACAACGTCGGAGAAAACGGAAAAGATTAGAACAGTTTTTTCGCATTTTTCACACTAATATTTTTCGGAAAAAACCCAGACTTTTATTCGAGTGGTTTACGCAGACCTCCGGTCGGGGACTCCAGGGCACGGGACCACTGGATATTTTTAAGCCGACCGGAAGGAAGGCAGCTTCCTTAGTTTGCTTAGTTCCAGGGGGGGGGGGGGGCAGGGGGGATTCCCCCCACGAACGGCCGGGGGGGACGGGCGGGACAGGGGGAAAATCTACGCGCCTACGCGCGGGGGCCCGACGTAACTCAAGTAACCCAGTTAGCCAATTAGCCCACAGCTTAGGCTAATGTCCAAATTTGCCGTAAGCCAGGAACACCCGTGCCACCCCCGCCAATACTAGGCTATAGGGGGGGCGCCGGCGGCCCAGTCCGCATTTGTATGGTGAAAGGCGTTACTAATAGCAGTGGGGGCGGGTGGAGAGAGATAGAACCTTTGATGGGTTATTTTTGTTTGTGGTTGGTGTATATTGTCGGGGGCCCCCACGAGAGTTGGTTGGGGGTGGGGGGAGTGTTTGGGGTGCTTAGTTCGAAGATAAAGGCGTTCAAATATTATATACAGTAGGTTTTGAAAAAAGAATTAGGAAGTATATATGGGGCAAATCCCGAGAAACACCAAATCATTTTTTTTTTTGTGCAATTTTATGCATGCATGCATAAATCTCGTAACGTTTTTTTTGCGGAGCTCAACGGCGAAACAATCTAATCATCACCTTGATTTATATAGCAGCTATTTTCAGCTTTTTTTTTAAGATTTTAAAAAAAATAACCGCAAACCGACCAATAGAAGAGGGAGGATCTCACAAGTCACAACCACTGCAACAACTGCATATAACACTACAAACGTTCAGAAGGCACTCAACGTGTTGCTCTTTCGCTGTTCTCATTCTTCTTCTTCTTCTGACCACTGGAAAATCGGTTCTATCATCGAATATCGAGTATTCTTTTTAGATCTTGCAAGCACCTATCTTTATCCGAAGGCTGACGTTGATCACCATGGCCTGTGTCAGAGAGCACGTCATTTCAGTCGCCAGCTTAGCAGGAGGCTGAGGAACTAAAAGACCAGCTAGCTCTCCAGGCTATAATGTAGCCGGAATCCTAGAGAAAGATATCAGTAAACAAAGAATTGACTGGGCTGATCCCGCCACCAAGGCATGTAGTGGTTGAATTGTGCTGGATGAATTGTAGAAGGCCCAAGCAATAACGGCACCTAAACACAGGAAGGAACAACATCAATACAATTATACTAAACAAAAGTTGCAATACAAACACTTAGAACCCATAATAAATTAATCAACATAAAATCAGGCGCTAAAATAGTTCGATAAAGAATGTTACGCGAGGGGCTGACTTTGCAAATGGTTGCAAGGACGTTTACCGAGTCGTGGCAAATGGCGTAAGCTGAGCCTGTTCTTAGTTTTTACTTTATATAAGTTTCTGCACCTTTAGCGATACACTACTGCTAAAATAGGAAGAGTTTAGCTGAACAAGGAAGACATTTTGCTTGTTACATAGCTGAGTGAATGAGGCATTTTGGTAGAACATTTTGGGCTTGTGAGCACTTTTCTTAGCGACAGAGATAAAAAACAGTCACTGAACCAATCACAATTAAAATCTTTAAAAATGTCAAATTTACAAAATTCATCTTATCTGTAGACCTCCGCAACTTGGTATTTTATCTTTGCGTTGAGCAGAACATTATATAAACACCTAATTTTTCGCATTTTCAAAACTAGGTCCTCTCTTGACTTCTCAACCTGACCCCATCCACCCATATTATTTTTCGATGCTCCGGAGGAGCATTTTTATCGTTATCGCGCCTCTACATAATACATAAAGTAGTGAATTACGTTAATACATAAACCGAATTTGATACTGCGTACTGTGAGGATAGAACAAGCAACAATTCGTGAAGCATACTTGTAATAGATCCACCTGTCAAAGGACCAACGACTCCCATCACTAAAATGGCAACACTTGTCCACCTTCCAATGAAATGCTTTCGAAGGGCACAGACGGATATTCCAGCAGCTACGCCATGGAACAGAACTGATGTGAACAGTGCCCAGCAGAAGATTTGAAACCACATTTCTGTAGCATAATATGTTAGTGAACATAGAACGGGAGAGCATGCAGAACGACTGGGACCATTTCGCGAAACTTACGTACATAACACACATTTATATCTGTACGTGACTGCTCCAACATATATATATATTATGTAGGGGCGCGATAGCGCCCCTACATAATATGGGTATAGAGGCGTCTGCGCGGCCCCCTGGAGACCGTGTTGGCCTGGTGCCAGCTAATTAGAGGTCCGGGAGTGGTAAAAAGGTTACCATCGTAAACAACTCGAGTAGTATATACTACAAGTACCACCATACTTTTGGTTCGAATTCGAAACTTCGAATTTTTGCACAAGGCGATAGTTACCGTGCGTTTGTTTTTTTCTCGGTGAATAACGCTTATTGGAAATGCATTTTACGGCTAAGTGTTGGAACGATGTGGGCATTTTGGCACCATACTACTATTATATGTTGGTAGACAGGATCCCCCCATGCTATCTTTTTTTGGTCATTTTGGCACCTGGCCAATTTTGGCTCTGTGCCAAGGTCCCAAATTAGGACTTTCGCTATTTTTCGCAAATTTTGGTCACACTTTTCGGCCCATGTCAAGATAAAAGTCACTTTTTGATTCGTTCTGATCTACCACTTGATTTTCTTGAGGCTTTTATTTTCATGGGGGTTCTTGGGGTTCTGGGGGTTCTTAATTTTTTGTAGAGATTTGATCTATAACTATGTTTAGTTTCATTTTTTGATGGGGGTTCTGGGGGTTCTTGGGGGTTCTTAACTTTTCGAAAAGATTTGATCCGTGACTACATATATTTAGTTTCAAATTTTTGATGGGGGTTCTTGGGGTTCTGGGGGTTCTGAAATTTTTTCAGATTTGATCCTCTACTGCTTAGTTTTAAGTGTTTGTTGGAAATTCTGAGGGTTCTGGAGTCCGGGTGTACCGAAAAGTGTGCGCGTTGTCTGGGCTTAAATTAAGGACGAAGTTGTTGTTCTTGTCGTCAGCTTTCGATTGATACCCATATTGTGGATATTGGATGTTTCATACACAGAATTTTCAGTCTAAGTTTATGAGAAAAGCCAGGAGGACCCCCCCCCCCCCCAGTACACCCGGTTCTATGCTACAAATTTGATGACTGAGATACATATATACACATTATAAACATATCATGTCTGCTGAAGTACCTGCTGAAGGAAAGGATCCGCAACGTAGTCACGTACAAATCAAAGTCCTGGATGCAAACGCATGAAAAAAATTTGAGAACCTCCTTTTTTTCTGATGGGGGTTCTGGGGGTTCTAACTTTTATCTTGACATGGGCCCACTTTTCTAGAGCTGGGCAGAAGCTGGAGAGGTCTAGTATCATTTGTTGAAAATTACCAGTAGGGGTGCATAAAGTAACGAGGGGGATTTTTTAATTTTGCTCCCTAGCTTTCAGGAGATGGGCCCAAACTTTGCATTTTTTTGGCCTGTTTTGGCGAAAACTTTCTAAGTCCCACTTTTACTAGAAATGGTCTAAAAGTCACTAAAAATGGCGTTTTTGGCCTTGGGGTGGTGCCCATATATAGTAAATCGGGGTCGCTGAAAACGATGAGCATACTGCCGATACCGCCCGAAGTGACCACTGGTCAGCATGGCTCCCTTGGTTCCTCGCCCAGGGTCAAAGTTGGGAAAACTCACTCTAAACAGCGTTTTCCGGCGTTTTGATCGGGGGCATATATAGTAAATCGACTACACTCGTTTCAATGGGCATATTGCCGAAACCGACGGAAGTGGCCACTGGTCACTACGGCCTAGGAGCCCTATTGACCACTGGTCAAACGGCCTAAAACAGTGTTTTTCGGCGTTTTGGTCGGGGGCATATATAGTAAATCGACTACGCTCGTTTCAATGGGCATATCGCCGATTCCGACGGAAGTGACCACTGGTCACTACAGCCTATGGGGCCTATTGACCACTGGTCAAACGGCCGCAAACTGCGTTTTTCGGCGTTTTGGTCGGGGGCATATACAGTAAATCGACTACGCTCGTTTCACTGGGCATATTGCCGAAACCGACGGAAGTGACCACTGGTCACTACAGCCTATGGGGCCTATTGACCACTGGTCAAACGGCCTAAAACTGCGTTTTTCGGCGTTTTTGATCGGGGGCATATATAGTAAATCGACTACGCTCGTTTCAATGTGCATATTGCCGAAACCGACGGAAGTGACCACTGGTCTCTACGGCCAAGGATCCCTATTGACCACTGGACAAACGGCCTAAAACAGCGCTTTTCGGCGTTTTGGTCGGAGGCATATATGTATAGTAAATCGACTACGCTCGTTTCAGTGGGTATATCGCCGAAACCGAGGGAAGTGACCACTGGTCACTACGGCCTGGGAGCCTTAGTGACCACTGATGAAACGGCCTAAAACAGCGTTTTTCGGCGTTTTGGTCGGGGGGCATATATAGGAAATCGACTACGCTCGTTTCAATGGGCATATCGCCGAAACCGAGGGAAGTGAGCACCGGTCACTACGGTCAAGGTGGCCTACTGACCAGTGGTCAAACTCCCTAAAACAGCTTTTTTCGGCCCTTTGGCGGTTACCCATTTATAGTAAGTCGGCGGTGCTGGTGGTGGTAAAAGATAGGCATGCTATCGAAGTCGGTACATGTGAGCCCTGACCACGGAGACCTGTGGTGGTCCAAAATGAAAGTCTTTAAAGTCAGTTTACCTAACACTTCGAGCGGAGGTGGGAATTCAATGGTGTGTATATTGTGTGCTATATCTATAATCACTTTTAGCCTGGCCTAGGGCACTGTTTAAGCTCCTTATATCAATTAGTGCATTGCTGGAAAGGGATCCTTTAAAATGACAGAAGGACAAGAAACAAAAATGCTCCTCTGGAGCATGAAAAAGCAATATGGGTAATGGCTAGGTTGTAAAATCAAGAGAGGACTAGTCTTTAAAATGCTTAATATGGGGCTAGGTTCAAAAATAGAAGAGGACTAGGTTGTGAGCGAATTAATATGGACACAGCTTCGCCGAACAACCCATATTCGCGGGATTTCACGCTTCGTCTTAGCTTTTGTCACGTACAGAGTTATCAATATCAGTTAATAATAAGAAATTTAAGGAGTTGAATACTCACTGAATGCTGTTTATATACAAACAGTGTTAGACTAGCTAGGAATATATACGTAATTGTCATTGATCGTATTAAACTGCGGCAAGCAACGAGAAGAGATCTAAGAATACGATGCTAAAGCTATTAGAAATAGAAAGTCAGAATCCTAAAATTATTATTGAAATATAAATTTGCCGTAAAAATGGATAAAATGTTCTGGTTAGAATAGAGCTTTTTTCTTGAAACTAAAGGTTGCTAAAATGAAAGTTCCATCATACATGCGCAAGGGGTGTACTGAGAGTGTACCAGGTACAACCTAATTTTTAGGGGGACCGCGCAGTGCGCAAGTAAAATCAGGGGGACCGCGCAGCGCGAGCAAAGCGAGTCCTGTTCATGGTGTCAAAGTTGCGCAATATTTAACAGGAATTATGAATGATTCAGAAAAACCTAACAAAAATTCTGTCTTTAATGACACTGGCAAGTAGATTAAAATGTGCTAATTGAGTGCAAAAGGAGTGAGAAATTGAAGACAGGGGGCTGCATATTTGCTGTTATGTTTTGAAAATGTCGCGATCGTTGCCATTCTACCTACCTTGCCTTGTCTCGCTAGCCCCCCACCGTCGGGCAAAGGGGGACCGCGCAAAATAATTTCTGGTACAAACTGTGAATTGAGACCTTGCCCATGTATGAGTTCCATTAAAGCTCGAATACATAGCAGTCGATTATTTATGCACTATAAATGCATTGTGGATAGGAAGGAATACGCTCACAACCTAGTCCTCTTCTATTTTTGAACCTAGCCCCATATTAAGCATTTTAAAGACTAGTACTCTCTTGATTTTACAACCTAACCAGCACCCATATTGCTTTTTCATGCTCCAGAGGAGCATTTTTGTTTCTTGTATATATATATATATATATATATAGTGGTTGCATGCTATCAAGTTCGTGTATATATTTTCTTACAAAGAAAACATGTTGAAAATGAAAAATGAATAATTAAATTTCATTTCAGCCGAAAAATGAAATGCCAAACATCTGGCAGGATCAACGAACTTACTTACCCAAAAACGAATCGATGGGATCATGAGGGCGAAGCGACAACACTCTGAACAAGTGGTCCACAGAACTTTCTGAAGACATGGTTCAATATCTTGTATAATACGCAATGAAAACAAACATCAGACAAAAGTTCACCGGGGAATAGAAATAGTGTACTCCATCCATCCTTTAACTAAAACAAACATACGCTGGGTTTATTTTACTGGGGGGGCGCGCTCCCCCACTTTTTGGGTTCCCCCCCTCCACTCGAGAACCTCCCCCCCTGGCTTTTTCCTAGGCAAAAATTTCTGGGGGGGGGAAGTCTGGGGGGCGGTCCCCCCCCAGGTCTGGGGGGCGGCACGGATTTCTGGGGGGGGGGAGAAAACTTTTTCAAAAAATGCTTAAAAAATAGCTATTTTTGCTACTGAGCTAAAATACTAACTATTTTTAACCTAAATTTAAGCTTAAAATAGCTAAAAAATGCTTAAAAATGTCTAAAAATCCGGCGAAGCCGGAAAAATTTTTCAAAATTTACCCTCAAAACCCTATAGGCACTTAAAAGTTCTGGGGGGGGGAGGCCCGAATCCTGGGGGGCGGCGATTCTGGAGGGGGCAGGGTTGGGCGAGACCGAGATTTCACCGAGACCGAGACCGAGACCGAGACTGGCCAAGTCTCGGCTTTTGGGCGAGACCGAGACCGAGACTAGCAATTTTAAGCTTAAACTTAATTTCCACCAGTTTTTGAGGCGTAGGGTCAGTATTAAGGGCTTTACCACATAAACATACGGTTTCAGCACATCGTCAGTTAATTTTCGTTACATTAATTTAAAATTTTCGCTAAAATTAGATGTTTTCAAAAAAATTTCCAGTCTCGGTCCGAGACCGAGACTTTTGAGTGAGCGAGACCGAGACCGAGACTGGTCAAGTCTCGGCTTTTGGGCGAGACCGAGACCGAGACCGAGACTCCCAACCCTGGGAGGGGGGCGACCCAAGTCCGGGGGGGACGAAATTCTGGGGGGGGGGGCCGCCCCCACCCCCCCCCTGTAGGAAAAAGTCAGCCCCCCCCCTCTCGGCCCCACCCCCACTTTTGTGGGCCTCCCCCCCACTCACCCTAAGGTGCCAAGAAATTGCCAAATTTTTAGGATTTTTGGTCAAAATTTTCAAAATGTTTCCGGCTTCGCCGGAAATTTTTGATCAAAAATCGCCTTTTTTGGTGCTAAAACTTGATTTTTGAGCACTTTTAAGCATACTTATAGCAGTGTATGTGGAAAACAGGCTATTTATACAGCATTTTTTGCATTTTTGGCCCATTTTATTTCCCCGCCCACTTTTCGACCTCCCCCCTCCCCTAGTGGGGGGCGTCCCCCCTCACTCTCCCCTCACTTATTTTTGCCTAAAATAAACCCAGATACGTAGCACTTAAAAAATTACGTACGTATATACAATAAATAAAAATGCTCCTCTGGAGCATGCAAAAAGTAAGATGAGTGATGGTGGGGTTGTAAAATGAAAAGAGGACTAGTCTTTAAAATGCTTAGTATGGGGGCTAGGTTCAAAAATAGAAGAGGACTAGGTTGTGAGCGAATTAATATGGGCACAGCTTCACCGAACAACCCATATTCGCGGTTTATAAATGTAAATCATTATGCATATCCATACAAGCTACATTTAGTTTATAGTGCATAAACAATCTTTACTGCTACGTATACGTACGGTACATTTCACGGAAAGAGTGCCAGTTGGAGAAGTTTTAAAAATTGGAGAAATATCGCCAACATTGGTGATTTTCGCCAAAGTTGAAGTAAAGACCAAACAGAATTGGCGAAAAGCCATTGTAAAAACCTTTTTCCTGAATAATTTCAAACTTTTTCGCCAATATTGGCGAAAAGTTCGGACTGACTGGAAGAATAAATTTGCCCAGTCAGTCCGGACTTTTCGCCAATATTGGCGAAAAAGTATGAAATTATTCAGGAAAAAGGTTTTTATAATGGCTTTTCGCCAATTCTGTTTGAACTTTACTTCAACTTTGGCGAAAATCGCCATTAGTTTGCGATATTTCTCCAATTGTTAAAACTTCTCCAACTGGCACTCTTTCCGTGAAATGTACCGTATATGTATTCGAGCTTAATTGAACTTTTATTTTAGCAAACTTTTCTAGGAGAAACTCTTTATACTAACACTAACCAGTGTATTTTATCTATCTATACGGAAAATTTATATCTCAAGAATAACTTTAGGACTCTGACCTTTTATTTCCTTCCTGCTTGAACCAATAGCTTTAATATCATATCCTTAGATCTCATCTCGTAGCTTGCTGCAACCAAAACGCCGACAAACGCTATTTTATGCCATTTGACCGGTGGTCAATAGGGCCCCAAGGCCACAGTGACCACTGGTCACTTCCATCGGTTTCGGCAATATGCCCATTGAAACGAGCGCAACCGATTTACATGCGCCCGGCCAAAACGCCGAAAAACGCTGTTTTAGGCCGTTTGACCAGTGGTCAATAGGGCTCCTAGGCCGTAGTGACCAGTGGTCACTGCCGTCGGTTTCGGCAATCTGCCCATTGAAACGAGCGTAGTCGATTTACTATATGTGCCCCCGACCAAAACGCCGAAAAATGCAGATTTAGGCCGTTTGACCAGTGGTGAATAGACCCCATAGGCTGTAGTGACCAGTGGTCACTTCCGTCGGTTTCGGCAATATGCACATTGAAACGAGCGTAGTCGATTTACTATACAAGAACCAAAAATGCTCCTTCGTCGCATGTAAAATACATATGAGTACTCTCAGGCAGGTTGTACAAACACGGAAACTAGCCTGTAAAATGCATATGAGTGGCGTTGAGGTTGTAAATTAAGGAAAACAAGTTGCAACGGCTTAACATATGAGCCTGTCCTACAACGAGGCTCATATTGGCGTATGTCATAATATAATTTGTCGATATTTGACCTTCATATAAATAGCACGTAAAGCTTTTCATTACTAAATTGTCCTTCACACATCTTGTCGCTAAGACATTATACTGTGCATACGCATTATACGGCATGCCACTATGCGCTCTGACTCACAGCCATATGGGGAAAGCATTACGTATGTGAGAGTAGGGTGTCATAGTGTTCCGAGAATACAGTAGGTGTACTATAGTAATTCCGGAAATAGTAGGTGCCATGGTGTTTCGGGAAACATCAGCTTGCATGTACAGTTCAGCTTGAGCAGTCGTAGTTCACTTCAGTCCATTTCTTCTGGGCCACAACGTCTATTCATATTTCCGTAATGTGGATGAAGCTGAAGTTCTTTAATGAGGCTTTAATCTGGACTAGACGGACTTTAACTTGAGGTGTCGCAGTTCACTTCGTTCTGTCCATTACTTTCAAGCCACAATGTTAACATGTTATGTCTATTCATTCGTTTTTTCTTTAATATGATGACCTGATGATCTTTAAGAAGGCTGCACTGTGACGCCAATATGAGCCTCGTTGTAGGACAGGCTCATATGTTAAGCCGTTGCCAATAGAAAGAAGAAAGAAAGAAAGAAGAAAGAAAGAAAGATTTACTCCAAATGAATAAGGAACGGAATAACGACAATATAACATTACTACAACGAGCAAAGGCAATATATATATCTAAAAGTCATAGACACGTAGAAAGCGAACAAGAGTATCTTTACATTCATTAAGACCATTTTTAAATTCCATAGTATTTTTACTTAACACAATCGATTCCGGTAGAGCATTCCACGGTTTGATTATTCGACAAGCAAAAGAAAATTTGTGAATATCATTATATGATTTTGGAATTTTTAATTTGAGCAAATGACCTCTGGTAGGATAAGGCGAATCCACGAAATCGAACAAATCAGTGGCAGGTATAATTGTGTAACCATACATTATTTTATAAACCATAACTAAGTCAGTTATTAAACGTCTTAATTCAAGAGATGGAAGAGAAAGAACAGTACATTTATCTTTATAAGAACAGCCCTCAAAAAACGCAAAAGACGAGCAAAATCGTTGTTGAACCTTTTCAATAGCTTCAATGTCCTTTTTTAACCAAGGGTTCCATATTTCAGACGCATAAGACAACACTGGAATTACGTACGCTTTATATAATTTCATTCTAAGCTGTATATCATCAGAAACAAAGTTGTTTAGTAATAAAAATAAGACAGACATTGCTTTATTTTTAATTTTGTTTATATGAATAGCAAACTTTAGATTTTCAGTGACCCAGACACCTAGATCTGAGTAACCATCTACACTCTTGAGTATCTCATTTTGAAAAGAGTAATGTTCTTTTTGGTTCGAACGTCCTATATACAAAATTACAGTTTTAGGGATCGAAACAGTTAGTTGCCATTCATTGACCCAATTTTGTAGCCCATCAAACAAAGACTGTAAGGTTCTGTGACGATCGGCTCCGGATGCAAAAAACTTAATATCGTCAGCATATGCACAACAATGCTTGCTCTCACACGACTGTAATAGTTCATTAATAAAAACTAAAAACAAAGTAGGTCCACATACAGATCCTTGCGGAACACCACTAACGACATCACACCAGTCAGAAAGAGCTTCATTTATTTTAACCCTCTGTCTTCTCCCACATACAAAAGCTTCGATTATCTTTAAGAATTTTCCAGTAATACCATAAGCTTCAAGTCTTATCTTCAATTTCGGAATTGCCAGCGAATTAAAAGCTTTTTTAAAGTCTATGTATGCTATGTCAACGGGGTGCTTAGAATCAACACTTTTAAACCACTGAAAAGAACAGAAAGAATAGGTCAATGGTGCCACAGGCTGTAGTGACCAGTGGTCGCTTCCGTCGGTTTTGGCGATATGCCCATTGAAACGAGCGTAGTCGATTTACTATATATGCCCTCGACCACTAGCGTAGCCAGAAAAAAATTTCGGGGGGGCAAGCCAAAATTTTTTAAACTTAATTGTGGGAGTTAAAAGGGGAACCGCATGCATTTTATTAGGTTAGCTTATTTTTCGGGTTTTAAATTAACAATTTTTAAGAGATATATGTAATAACAGCAAATAAAAGAAGCATTGAATAATTTACACAACTGACTCTATCCAGTTGGGGGGTCTGGGGGGCGCAGCCCCCCAGAAGTTGAAGCATTTTTTATTTTTACTGCCTGAAACGAATTTTTCTGAGCACATTTTTCGTCCTTTAGTATAATCAACAAGAAAACAAAAATGCTCCTTCGTCGCATGTAAAATACATATGAGTCCATAGAAGGCAGGTTGTACAATAGCAGAAGACAAGATCCACCCTGTAAAATACATATGAGTGGAGTGGGGTTGTAAAACAATGAAGACAAGCTGCATCGGCGAACCATATGAGCCTGCCCTATAACGAGGCTCATATTGGCGTTGTAATGATAATGATTTGACGACAAATGACAATTTGATGATTATATAGTATATACGATACGATTATGGTCACCTGTATTTAAGCACCATGCAACTTAAGCAACTTGAAAATAGCTACGTAAAACAAAAACGGCTACTCGAAACAGACCTATTGCCTAAATCCTTTTATATATTGTATTTTTATAAACATTATTAAAGCAAACGTACCAAGCAGAATTATAAACAACATATGACACATTCATGTCATAGGCACTGGTGTGACCCTTTCCTACCCTTGTAGCAAGTACGTACGTACATATGTTGTATATACATATTGATATTATATAATATGTGTACAGTGTAGATAAATACAAAGGTAAAAACTATGGTATAGATTCATGTTATGTACGCCAATACGAGCCTAGTTACAGGACAGGCTCATATGGTTCGCCGATGCAGCTTGTCTTCATTGTTTTACAATCCCACTCCACTCATATGTATTTTACAGGGTGGATCTTGTCTTCTGCTATTGTACAACCTGCCTTCTATGGACTCATATGTATTTTACATGCGACGAAGGAGCATTTTTGTTTTCTTGTCTTCAATTCTTTTACATGCTCCGCAATATATGTAGCTTTTGCCTTCAATATTCACTTTGAATTTGAGAGACTGAAAATTTCTATTTTCACCTAAAATCGGCTAAGTCTCTTCCCCCACCACCACAGCTTTCAACAGACACTTTAGGTAGGCGGTTCTATGAGAAATGTTGCTCACTTGGGGCTGTCATTTGATACCATATTTAACCACTTTTGAAAAATTTCATTTTTGACCCAAAATCGCTTAAGCCCCCACCCCTACCCCAGCACAGCACTCTACAGCCACTTTGAGCATGCACTTTTATGAGAAAAGTTGCTCAGCTCAATCGGGGCTTTCATTTGGTACAAAATTTGACCACTTTTGAAAAATTTTATTTTTGACCCAAAATCGCCTAAGTCCCAACCCCTACCCCACACAGCACTCTACAGCCACTTTGAGCATGCACTTTTATGAGAAAAGTTGCTCAGCTCAATCGGGGCTTTCATTTGGTACCAAATTTGACCACTTTTGAAAAATTTTATTTTTGACCCAAAATCGCCTAAGTCCCAACCCCTACCCCACACAGCACTCTACAGCCACTTTGAGCATGCACTTTTATGAGAAAAGTTGCTCAGCTCAATCGGGGCTTTCATTTGGTACAAAATTTGACCACTTTTGAAAAATTTTATTTTTGACCCAAAATCGCCTAAGTCCCAACCCCACCCCACTACACCACTCTACAGCCACTATGAGCATGCGCTTCTATGACGAAAGTTGCTCAGCTCACTTAGGGCTGTCATTTGATACCAAATTTGACCACTTTTGAAAAATTTTATTTTTGACCACTTGACCCCCCCTACCCGTTTGACCCTTCAAACGGCAAAGTGGAACCAGCTCAGCAAAATGGGTGGGTCGGACGGCAAAACGGACACCGGGAATGAGCTGGGCGCACCAGAAAACCCCTATG
>JASAND010001508.1:0-30190 GCA_030248195.1 Trissonchulus latispiculum
CTCATACATGAGGAGGATTTCTGTCCTATCCGTCCTGTCAAGACAGACATGCTAACCAACTACACCACTGAGATATCAGCTGAACGCCCAAATCAGGCTTATCAATCCTTCCTATACTTACTGCTTCCATACATTTCCGTCTATACTGCAACATATGTCTCTAATTTTGATATCTTTTGCCCAAAGTTTCGTCATAATTTTGCGATTTCAAACTAGCATTAGTTCAATATAGCTCGTTTACCTCAATCTCTTCATTCTGTAACTATTTTGCAAACTGTCACTGTCTAACCTTTCCCCCCATTATCGGAAATTGGGCATTATTGAGCTATGACTTGATTGGCTGATTTTTAAAAGACCAGTAAATAGCTGCGGAAACTGCAGTTGCTGTCTTCAGTGAAAACACTGATTTCGCACTAGCACTATGATTGGTTTCATTAGCTTTGATTTCGGAATTATCAAAATTTTGAGACTACGGATAAATCATAGTGTTACCCTCTACCGATTTGCCGTCACAGTTCATAAGAAAGTCAGAGTTTCGCATTGGTTAGAATGTCCGCTATGCGCTGTTCAGGACACAGATCCGAAACCTACTTAAAATTGGTTTTGCTGTACAATTTGGGAAAACAACTACAATAAAGGTTGCAAGACAAACTAGGACAGCCGCCTTTATTTTGTCACATAAATTGCTAGTGTTGGAAAGCTGAAAACTAGTCAGATGCCAAAGTCACGCTATTTTTTTTCCCTTAGCGCCACACCCCAGTTGCTTTCGCGATGAGGGGTAGTGCTTATGCCAAGTGCAGCACTGGGTCCACGGTATGGCACTGAATCATTGCATCTCCCAATTACCCGAGGCATAGACAAGGCTACTGCCTGAGCAGAAATGATCTCGATGCGCTCACTGGATCCTGATCACCCGTTAGCTCCATTCAAAGTGGTTTCCCCCTTGACTGGGTAGCTCCCCGAAAATCTCGGATAGTTGCAAATACAATTACGGAGGATGTTTTGGCACCGGGTACCATTCCTATAATAATCAATTTCCTGTTATCGGCTGACAACCGAGCACTTTGAGTTGCGAGGGTTCAGCTTGGAAGTTTTCTATTGCTAAATTCCACTTACGGATCCGTAGGATCCAAAATTCCATGGGCTTGGCCGATTCACGCAGATGGTACCTTCTCCCAATCTGATCAGGCTAATGTGTTACGTGAGTCATGTCAAAGACCATATTGTATGCAATTATATACTTTGTATATTTTAAATTAGATAACTTTATTATTCACAATAGACACAGAGGGGACCTTTTTCACCCTCCATGTCTACTGATTTATGAAAAACCTGAGTTATCTCGCATGATTTGTCATTCATTAAAATTCTTTCTCAATTCATCATGTTGTTTCTCTATATTTAATCGTTCTTATTAGACTAAAATTAATTTGGTTAAACCAATAACTACTTCCCTAATAATACCAGCTTCAGTGATTATTTTGGGCTCCATCCCCAATCGCTGAGTGCCACATATCGGGTATCCATCATACCAGTCTAGAATGCGCTATGGGGCTGGATATTCCTTCCTTTTGGTGGTGCCCACTCACTTCCTGCGGATCAAACCTCTTAAAAATACGTCTAGAACGCCCGAACAGACAACTCTGTTTATAAAAATTGTTGCTCTAATTATTTCTATATGACAAATTGTTGCGGATGGATAGATAAGAAGGTTTGATAATATTTCAATGGTTTGGTTTTGGTTTAGTGGTTTTAGTGGTTTGGTATCAGCTCTTCTAGCCAGCTTTCAGTTAGAAAATTTGAATTTAAAATTTTGTATTTTCCTTGAAATTCTCAGAATTCTAACGTGCAAAATAAACAAACTTGGCTTGTTGTCAAATGCTGCCTTTTCAGCACGTAGGTGATGCAATCCAATCCACATTAGTCACCTGAAAAAACAAACGTGAATTGAGCACACAAATATCCAGCACTACAGCTTGTTATCATTGCCTTTTTTAAGGGTTAACTTGTTGGCTTCTCTCCAAAGGAGCCCCTCAGAATCGCTATATTGAGGCCATGAATTTATGTAACTGGTTTGTTTGTTTGTTTGTTTGTTCATTGTGTGGTTTTCTCAGTAGCACATTGTCTTGTTGAGAAAACCATCAACCATGAAACCTTAAATGTCAATTTTCAGCTTCTATCGAAAGGAACTGGATGGTCCCCTCGGAATTGCCATTGACGGCCAACGTTTGGCGCGGCAATTTCGAATTTCGCACGCTAGGATCAAATGCCTTACTAGATCTCTACTTGTCACTCCTCTTCGTCACCTGCCAGAGCGAGATCCCAATGCCAAGCCTGGACAAGGTTGACAATATCCATCCCTACTCAATCCAATGGGATTTGGTTTGGCTCTAGGAAACGGAACGATCAACCTTCAGCCCAGTTGACCCGAAGAAGATGTGGATGCCTATATCAAACAGTGGCAGTCAAAGTGTAAGACTTTCAGTCAGTTGCATACAAACTCTTTAAAGGTTTGGGGCGATGTCCTGTCAAGAATTGCCTAAAGTTATATTGCAATATTCGTAAAACTTTGGGAAAGTTCACCTAATAATAGTATATAAATTGTACAACAACAAGGGACAGTGACTTGCTATGGATGAAGATTTTCTCACGAAAGAAGTTCTCGCTTATGAATGCACACAGAAGCTTGCCTGTAAACTAATGAAACTTGATTCTGTGATGATGCAGCTGAGCCAGTAAAATCAAAATGCAATTTCAAGCAGTTTTTAAGATGAACTGGCAGTAGCAAATCCAGGCCCTTCTAGCAAGTACCGTGCGGATAATTAATTTTGACAGCACCTTATTATGATTTTAGATGATTACAACAAAAAGGTTAAGAAGACAGAGACGGTCAAGGCTAGTCGCCTGTACTACACGCTTGCCAGGAAAGATACGGTATAAGGATCCGAAATTTATAAAGCATTTTATTATTCTGGTGTGGAATTACAGGTATTGCTCGATTTGTAATGCTCAGTATGACCTACTCAAAAACACACGGAGTGGATATCTCAAGCAACAACAAGTATTATAGAAATATATCAGATATGAATTATGGAAAAATACTGACATAATTTAGGATGGCAAAGCCCGACAGACAGACAACTATACAGTAAATGAGCTAAACAGCTAACACACTCAAAATCATGGGCGACGCCTTGCTAATCTATGACCCAGTTACAGCTGGGGAACTCCCAGGGGAAAATATACGCAGGAGATGGAAAGATAATAGAGAGAGAGAGAGCCTCCCTCCCAAGATAAGCGCCCCCTAGCTGCAGGAATAGCCTGTCAATCATGTAGCTCCAATTCCAGGCCTAGCCTATAGCTGGAGCTACATGACTCATCGAAGACTGCTTGCAGCTAAGCAAGCCAGGTATATTAGCTATGGTTTCGTAATAGCTGTAAATAAGGAAAAGATTGATCGTGCGCCAGCCTCTTCCGTTACAGCACTGTTTTGAATGCAATCAAAACATTTGACTTAACAATATTTATCATTTACCTGCATTTTTGACTTAATTTTTCACCTACTCTTTTTTTCTGCAGCACTGCAAAACCGGATGTACCCGTAACTTTTCCCTGAAACCAAGACTGATAAACAAGGAGTGCACGCATGAGTCGGAACCTGGCGCCTGGACGGACAACAACACTGAAACTGCCTACATCATGACGGAGTTGCTGAAAATGGCTCAACTACCGCCGGCCTCCATTGGCCGGTGTTTTTTTGTCAAGAATGATAGAAAGGATGCCGCAGTCACAGCCGGTCAGCTGCCGGGATATCCCATGTACGAGGATGACACCTGGGGCTGCTACGGCTGGAAGGAGGAGTCAAGACCCGATTTTCCGCCCCGGGACTGCAAGACCAGTTTCGATAAGGCCGAAACTGATCGCGCATCCGGACAGCCTATGTGCAGATGTCTTTCAGGTATAGACTTTAACCGTGCAGTGCAATCTCGCTGACAATTAGCTTTTGTCGGGCGGTGTCTGGCCTGGCTTATTTGGCGATTTAATTGATAGCAAGAGTACATAATACATAAGAGTATGACAAGCGTCGAGCTAAGTAGAATCAGCTTGATACATCCGATGCGCGCTATCGGCTAACCCTCCCATAAATTGACCCCCCTCACCCTGACCCTATACCTGTAAGGGTTCAAACAGAGAATCGGGCTCATGCTTGTCTCTTTTGAAAATAGATGTACTAACCATACAAGCTTAGGCTTCCCCCACAAAATAGGACCCCCGTCAAAGATTAACACGTAGTTATACCAACATACCACCCCCGATCCCCTGTTTGGTTCCAACCTCGTATATTACATAGGGGTGGTGAGGTTGTGGTTACTTGGCTCATAGGGGAGGGTGGTCAGTCGACAGCGTGCAGAGGATGTAGCAAGCAGAAATACTTGCCGACGCATGACGCTAGTCATATATGTGTATTAAGACACTCTTGTTGGTAATAAAATATGATGTTTCATGGTACAGTTGTGAAAAAGTGGAACTACTGTCTGCATTTAAAGTAGCCATTGATAGTATAACTGAGGCGTCAATCAATTATTCATTTTAATCATTAGTAAGTTAATCAATGTAGTGTCAGATTCTTGTCGTGAACACTCGGCCGTGGTGCTACCAGTAGTAACAATAATTATTATTGCACCGCCATTCTGAGTTAATGTAGGTCACAATTTAATGTTCATGTGGTGGCCCCTGCAGCAATGCAAACCGAATCGAAGCTCAAAACCTTCAAACTTCAAGTTTTCAGGACTATGCTATTACCTAGGGATTGTCTAGTTTATCAAATTTCAAAGTTTCAAAGAATTTTCCTGTTATTGCCAAGGAAAGAAGTACATAAGACTGCGCGGACATTGTAACATCTAGGTCTACTCAAATTCTACGATTGTGGCAAAAATGTTTAAAATTTAAAAATTTACGTAAAAGTTTACGTTTTAAGTTATCAGATCTGAAACCAGTTTTTAAAAGCACATTTATTTCGAGCATGAAAGGTTGTGCTTTGGTGACCTGCCAAAAACTGTGTAGTTTATTGTCCACAAAACACTTTTTGCCTTGATATATATATTGGTAAAAGACCGGTTTATACTTGTCCGTTTGGGCATTTGTGTATAAGAAAATGCTCAACCCTGCTCAAGTTTTCTTACGCCCACAACAGGCTCCTCTATATATACGGAGACAGACAACTTCATTTCAATTAATACTGCGCCCAAGCGGACAAACGGTCAAACGGACAAGTATAAAACCGGGCTTGAACAGTAGCTCTAACCAATGGCAAGGTAACTCTCCAAAAATGCAGGTAAATGATAAATATTGTTAAGTCAAATGTTTTGATTGCATTCAAAACAGTGCTGTAACGGAAGAGGCTGGCGCACGATCAATCTTTTCCTTATTTACAGCTATTACGAAACCATAGCTAATATACCTGGCTTGCTTAGCTGCAAGCAGTCTTCGATGAGTCATGTAGCTCCAGCTATAGGCTAGGCCTGGAATTGGAGCTACATGATTGAGGCACCGCAGCTAGGGGGCGCTTATCTTGGGAGGGAGGCTCTCTCTCTCTCTATTATCTTTCCATCTCCTGCGTATATTTTCCCCTGGGAGTTCCCCAGCTGTAACTGGGTCATAGATTAGCAAGGCGTCGCCCATGATTTTGAGTGTGTTAGCTGTTTAGCTCATTTACTGTATAGTTGTCTGTCTGTCGGGCTTTGCCATCCTAAATTATGTCAGTATTTTCCATAATTCATATCTGATATATTTCTATAATACTTGTTGTTGCTTTATATATCCACTCCGTGTGTTTTTGAGTAGGTCATACTGAGCATTACAAATCGAGCAATACCTGTAATTCCACACCAGAATAATAAAATGCTTTATAAATTTCGGATCCTTATACCGTATCTTTCCTGGCAAGCGTGTAGTACAGGCGACTAGCCTTGACCGTCTCTGTCTTCTTAACCTTTTTGTTGTAATCATCTAAAATCATAATAAGGTGCTGTCAAAATTAATTATCCGCACGGTACTTGCTAGAAGGGCCTGGATTTGCTACTGCCAGTTCATCTTAAAAACTGCTTGAAATTGCATTTTGATTTTACTGGCTCAGCTGCATCATCACAGAATCAAGTTTCATTAGTTTACAGGCAAGCTTCTGTGTGCATTCATAAGCGAGAACTTCTTTCGTGAGAAAATCTCTATCCATAAAGTCACTGTCCCTTTGTTGTTGTTGACGATATACTATTATTAGGGTGTACTTTCAAAGTTTTGATGAATATTGCAATATAAATTTAGGCAATTCTTGACAGGACATCGCCCTAAACCTTTAAAGAGTTTGTATGCAACTGACTGAAAGTCTTACACTTTGACTGCCACTGCTTGATATAGGCATCCACATCTTTCTGGGTCAACTGGGCTAGGTTGATCGTTCCTTTCCCACAGCCAACCAAATCCCATTGGATTGAGTAGGGATGGATGTTAATGCACTCCTTGTCCAGGTTTGGCATTGGGATCTCGTCGGCAGGACAAGACCAGTGCTGGTATCTTAGTAAGGCATTTGATCTTAGCGTGCGAAATTGAGTCTGCCGTGCCAAACGTTGGCCGTCAATGGCAATTCCGAGGGGACGATCCAGTTCCTTTCGATAGAAGCTGAAAATTGACATTTAAGGTTTTTGTTGATGGTTTTTCTCAACAAGACAATGTGCCAATGAGAAAACCACACAAATGAACAAACAAACAAACAAACAATTCAGTTACATAAATTGTTGGCTGCCAATAGCGATTCTGAGGGGGCTCCTTTGGAGAGAAGCCAACAAGTTAACCCTTAAAAAGGCAATGATACCGCTGTAGTGCTGGATATTTGTGTGCTCAATTCACGTTTGTTTTTCATAGGTTCTAATGTGACTTGGATTGCATCACCTACGTGCTGAAGAGTGGCCGCATTTTGGATTACAAGCTAAGTTTGCTTATTTTGCAGTTTAGTTAAATTTGAGAATTTAAGGAAATACAAAATTTTAAATTCAAATTTTCTAACTGAAAGCTGGCCAGAAGAGCTGATACTAAACCACTAAAACCACTAAACCAAAACCAAACCACTAAAATATTATCAAACCTTCTTATCTATCCATCCGCTAACAATTTGTCATATAGAAATAATTAGAGCAAATAATTTTTATAAACAGAGCTGTTCGTTTGCTTTTTAAATGTATTTTTAAGAGGTTTGGTCTGCAAGAAGTGGGCACCACCTGTGCGAAGGAATATCCAGCCTCATAGCGGCTTCTATAGACTGGTATTGTTGGATACTCCGAGATGTGGTAATTAGCGATTATGGATGGAGCTCAAAATAATCACGGAAGCTGGTATTGTCAGGGAAGTAGTTATTGGTTTAACTAAATTAATTTTAGTTTAATAAGAACGATTCAACATCGAGAAATAACATGATGAATTGAGGAAAGAATTTTAATGAATGACAAATCATGTGAGATAACTTAGGTTTTCATAAATCAGTAGACATGGAGGGTGAAAAAGGTCCCTCTGTGTCTATTGTGAATAATAAAGTTATCTAATTTAAAATATACAAAGTATATAATTGCATACAATATGGTCCTTGACACAATTCACGCAACACATTAGGCTGATCAGATTGGGAGAAGGTACCATCTGCATCAATCGGCCGCAAACATGGAATTTTGGATCCTACGGATCCGTAAGTGGAATTTAGCAATATAAAACTTTCAAGCTGAACTCTCGCAACTCAAAGTGCTCTGTTGTCAGCCGATAACAGGAAATTGATTATTATAGGAATGGTACCTCGGTGCCAAAACATCCCCCCTAATTGTATTTGTAACTATCCGAGATTTTCAAGGAGTTGGCCAGTCAAGGGGGAAACCACTTTGAATGGAGCTAACGGGTGATCAGGATCCAGTGAGCGCATCGTGATCACTTCTGCCCCGGCAGTAGCCTTGCCTATGCCTCGGGTAATTGCGAGATGCAATTATTCAGTGCCATACCGTGGACCCAGTACAAAATTTGGTATGGCACTACCCCTCATCGCGAAAGCAACTGGGGTGTGGCGCTAAGGGAAAAAAAATAATGTGACTTTGGCATCTGACTAGTTTCAGCTTCCCAACACTGGCAATTTATGAGACAAAATAATGGCGGCCGTCCGGGCTTGTCTTGCAACCTTTATTGTAGTTTATTGCCAAATTGTAAAGTAAAACTCAATTTTAAGAAGGTTTCGATCTGTGTCCTGAACAGCGCATAGCGGACATTCTAACCAATGCGAAACTCTGACTTTCACGAATTCAGACGGTGAAATCGGTAGAGGGTAACACTATGATTTATCCATGAGCTAATTTCAAAAATTTATTTTAATTCGAAATCAAAGCTAATGAACCAATCATAGTGCTAGTGCGAAATCAGTGTTTTCACTCGAAGATTATAACTGCAGGCTTCAGCTATTTACTGGTCTTTTAAAAATCAGCCAATCAAGTCATAGCCAAATAATGCCCAATTTCCGATAATATGGGAAAGGTTAGACAGTGACAGTTTGCAAAATAGTTACAGAAGGAAGAGATTGAGGTAAACGAGCTATATATTGAACTAATGCTATTGAAATCGCAAAATTATGACGAAACTTTTGGGCAAAAGATATCAAAATTAGAGACATATGTTGAAGATAGGACGGAAATGTAAGGGAAGCAGGTATAGGAAGGATTGATAAGCCTGATTTGGGCGTTCAGCTGATGGCCCTGTGGTGTAGTTGGTTAGCATGTCTGTCTTGACAGGACGGATAGGACAGAAATCCTCCTCATGTATGAGTGTGATACCAGAGGACAAATCTCAAGTGGTTTGATTAGCACATATAAGATAAAATCAAAAATCTAACATTTCCAACAGTTCTAATCCAACTTTTCAAATATGCAGGGCAAAACTTAAACATCCGATAAAATCGAAAAATCACACACACCCACACACATATATATATACACACACGCACGCACGCACGCAGTCAAGTTGCAGTTCAAGTGCAAATCCAAGTGAAGCTGCTAGAACTTTATGAAATTGGCCCCCTGATTGGTATAGGAGATTGGGCACGTCAGTACCGGTAGTAAAAGTCCAGGTAGTCCAGGTAGTCTTCCGGAGACTGAGGCCTGGCCATGTGCGCCGGTGGACTGGGATTAATCTCTCGGTCTGCCTTATGCGTTTTTGTGTCCAACTGCTTTGCTAGGTTGTTATAGTCGTAGTCCGACGCGTGTTCCATGTTATAGTATCCATATCCAGCAAAACAGCTCTCACCGACCTTCTTGTATCCACAGGGACAGTCTAAATGGAATCAGAAACCAATGGCTTAAAATTTGATAGCTATAGAACTGAGATTATTACACCAGCAGGAGAACTGGGGGGGAGTTGCAAATTTAAATCCATCTCCCAGGCACAAGGAGCAGGTTTCAGGTAAGTGGTCAACGGATGGCAAAACTTGAGACGAAACTGTTAACACATTCAATTCTAAAAATAGGGACTTCGAATAAATAGTATGGAAATTTCTGTTTGAAGTTCTTGATTCTTAATGAAAATTCACGCTTTAGTATGACTTCATAGTATGACTGACGAACTGATAACTGAATGCAGTTGCCTGTTGCATAAAAACTAACAGTTTTAGCTGTTAGACTGGTAGACGAATATTTAACAGTGTTAGAAATTTTGTTGCATAAAGCAACAGTTAGAAACAAGCTCATTCTAACAGTCTAATAATCAGTGTAGATACTGCATTTATGTGCAAGTTTTGGGACACTGATTATCAGACTGATAATCAGTGCATCTTTTAGTTAAGGCGGTGATAGTTTGCTTATTATTGCCTTATTACTACTATTCATTTTTTGTTTTCTGTTGCTTTTTTGAAACTAATGCTGAGGTCAAGTGTTGGGTTGGGTGGGTGTAGCCATACATGTCAATCCAGCCATTGCCAGAATCAGATTCAGAAAGTATTACTTAAGGTGGTGATTCCTTTTGGGCACAAATTGTTGATTGACGGTTCAAATCAAGATGAAATTTAATGAAACCTTCCAAAATAAGTTCTTTTAGCATTCTACCCCCCCTCCGCACCCCCCTGCTGCAAAAATCCGACGTCTCCGTGTGTAGATTCTTTTTTGCCTGATTTTTTGACAGATAGGCAGTCGCTGCAACAGTTGTGATTATAGTCATTTGAAAGATCTTGTTGAGCTCTACATTTTTGCCCTTTGAAGCATCTTTCTAGCTTTTCGCTAGCGTGAGATATGGAGTAGATTTTCTTATTTTGGCGTTCAAAACTTGTCATTTTTGCAGAAATCAAATAATCCGCCATTTCGTGAGCTACGCGGCCTTAAAATTAAACTACGGGTGTCAATTTTAAGGTCTCAATGAGACTGATTTTCCGGGACATTATGACTCTAAGGGAGGTAGAAAATACAGAAAATAGGGGGAGTAGAGGAGAGAGTTAAAAAAGTAGATAGGGTAGTAAAATAGTAGTATTAATAGAAATAAAGTGGATAATTATAATATGAGGAGTTGTAATAATAATATATTGTAGGTGGGGGAGATTAGAAAAATATATGAAAGTGGAAAATATGAAAATGAGTAAAATAATTTCAACTAATTTTCATTGCATTCACTAGAAAGATCAACTGCTAAGCTACTCGATATAGAAATTCTGCTATCATGAGGAATAATGGTTCAAAGTTGACGAAAAAGTAAAAGCATGACCAAAATTTTATAATCCAAAATAGATTACTGCGTCCAATTCTTAAAATAAATTGAGTTAAATGCATAAAAGTTTTATCAGTCTAACAGTCTAACAGTCTAACAGTTTAACAGTGGTTTCTGTTGCATAAAGCCTAACACTGTTAACTCACTGCTAACTGATAGTTAACAGTGTGATAACAGTAAATCTAACAGTGTTTGTTGCATATACTTCAACAGTGTTTGTTTTCGACTGATAGTTTAGAGCTAACAGTCTACCAGTCATATTGTCACTAGTGTTGCAAAATGCGGGCCGGGCCGGCCCGCGCGCCCATGTGGTCAAACCTGTACCATCAAACCTAATTATATAAACGAATGTTTTCATTCCAATTGTTTTGCGACAACTGTTCACATATAAAAAGCTTCTACACCATAGACGTAACTTAAAAAGGATTAGGTATATCCAATAAGTAGCCACCATATAACAACCTTAGACCCCCAGATACCGGCACAACTCAATTCTAACTTCAATTATGTGTAATTAATCATCTTCAAACAAAGCCATTGAAAATCTGTAAATGAAACTTTGCTTGTAGACTTGAAATTGCATCGAAATTTATTTGAAAAATTGCCATTTACCGTGTAAAAAACCGGCCCGGCCCGCGCTCCGCCACCGGCCCGCCTATTTGTAATGTTATGGGCCGGGTCGCGGGCCGGGCCGTCGCCGAAAAATCCGGGCCCGGCCCGAGCCCGCGGCCCGCCACCGGTCCGCGTCACAACTCTAATGGTCACCGTTAGATGTTTTATCAATAGATAGTTCTTGGATTTTATTAAAATTTAATGACGTTTGCAGAATTATTTGCAACGTGAACTGTCTAGTTTTAATAAAAATACGGAACTAACATTTTTTCGACTTACTTTTACGCATTTAACTCAATTTATTTTAAGAATTGGACGCAGTAATCTAATTTTTTAGACTTATTCAAATTTTTGTTCTGACTGTCCTTGCTTAAGGTGGTGATTCCTTTTGGAGTCATCAACTTTGAACCATTATTACTCAAACATTGCTTGGAGTTAAAAAGCCATTTCTATATCAAAATGTAGCTTACCATTTGTTCTTTCTAGTGAATACAATGAAACTAACGTTAGTTCTCGGAAATTATTTTACTGCATTTTCGAAGTAATTTAATTTTCCAGATTTCTTGCAGACTAAAGTAAATTTTTCGTAATGCATCGGCCACATCATTCGATTCCACTATCAAATAGCTGGGGACCCTTATTTAATTATTACGAAGCCGCTCTTCGTTATAAAGAAATTAGCTAAAATGTATGCGCAACCTGTATTTGGCCTACTTTTACCAACTTTGGCAAGCGACCACTTTAGCTAGAAAGCAGCAATCGGGGCAACTAAAAAAGGGTACCTGGGTATTTTTGTGTAAAACACGTCCAGTACGTGGCAACCCCCTAGCTTGCATAGCAAATGCTCCACAATCGCTGGAAAAAAATTTGGTCATGTTTTCGCAAAAACTACATTTTCTATGATAGCAGCGTACGGGATAGCAGTTAGAAGATCATAATGTCCCGGATAATCGGTCTCAACGAGACCTTAAAATTGACACCCGTAGTTTAATTTTAAGGCTTGCGTAACTCACGAAATGGCGGATTATTTGATTTCTGCAAAAATGACAAGTTTTGAACGCCAAAATAAGAAAATCTACTATACATATCTCACGCTAGCGAAAAGCTAGAAAGATGCTTCAAAAGGCAAAAATGTAGAGCTCAACAAGATCTTTCGAATGACTATAATCACAGCTGTGCAGCGACTGCCTAACTGTCAAAAATCGGCAAAAACGACTCTACACAGAGACGTCGAATTTTTGCAGCAGGATTGCGCGGAGGGTGTTAGAATGCTAAAAGAACTTATTTTGGAAGGTTTCATTAAATTTCATCTTGATTTGAACCGTCAATCAACAATTTGTGCCCAAAAGGAATCACCGCCTTAAGTAATACTTTCTGAATCTGATTCTGGCTATGGCTGGATTGACATGTATGGCTACACCCACCCAACCCAACACTTGACCTCAGCATTACTTTCAAAAAAGCAATGAAAACAAAAAATGTATAGTAGTAATAAGGCAATAATAAGCAAACTATCACCGCCTTAACTAAAAGATGCACTGATTATCAGTCTGATAATCAGTGTCCCAAAACTTGCACATAAATGCAGCATCTATACAGACTATTAGACTGTTAGAATGAGCTTGTTTCTAACAGTTGCTTTATGCAACAAAATTTCTAACACTGTTAAATATTCGTCTAACAGTCTAACAGCTAAAACTGTTAGTTTTTATGCAACAGGCAACTGCATTCAGTTATCAGCTCGTAAGTCATGCTATGAAGTCATACTAAAGCGTGAATTTTCATTAAGAATCAAGAACTTCAAACAGAAATTTCCATACTATTTATTCGAAGTCCCTATTTTTAGAATTGAATGGGTTAACAGTTTCGTCTCAAGTTTTGCCATCCGTTGACCACTTACCTGAAACCTGCTCCTTGTGCCTGGGAGATGGATTTAAACTTGCAACTCCCCCCCCCCAGTTCTCCTGCTGGTGTAATAATCCCAGTTCTATAGCTATCAAATTTTAAGCCATTGGTTTCTGATTCCATTTAGACTGTCCCTGTGGATACAAGAAGGTCGGTGAGAGCTGTTTTGCTGGATATGGATACTATAACATGGAACACGCGTCGGACTACGACTATAACAACCTAGCAAAGCAGTTGGACACAAAAACGCATAAGGCAGACCGAGAGATTAATCCCAGTCCACCGGCGCACATGGCCAGGCCGCAGTCTCCGGAAGACTACCTGGACTACCTGGACTTTTACTACCGGTAACTGATGTGCCCAATCTCCTATACCAACCAGGGGGCCAATTTCATAAAGATCTAGCAGCTTCACTTGGATTTGCACTTGAACTGCAACTTGACTGCGTGCGTGCGTGCGTGTTTGTATATATATATATATATGTGTGTGTGGGTGTGTGTGATTCTTCGATTTTATCGGATGTTTAGGTTTTGCCCTGCATATTTGAAAAGTTGGATTAGAACTGTTGGAAATGTTAGATTTTTGATTTTATCTTATATGTGCTAATCAAACCACTTGAGATTTGTCCTCTGGTATCACATAGTGCTGGGACCGGTTCCGATTTTTGAAACCGGTTCCGGTTCCGGTTCTTGACCACCGGTTCCGGTTCCGGTTCCGGTTCCGGTTCCGGTTCTAGCTACCGGTTCCGGTTCCAATTGGTATTTTTGATAAAAAACTAAAATAACACAATTTTTTTATTTTTTTAACACTTGCTAAAAAACATAATATATTTAACTGCACAAAGCTATGAACGTGTTTTTAAAACAGTGTTTTTGATTACTTTTTACTTTAAATTCAAATATTTACTATGAAAACGATGTGGTCCATTTCATTTTTACCAAAATTTTGGGGAGACTTTAAGCACCAGAACTTACTAATATACCAAGTATTCTCAATCTAGACCAGGGTTTTTTTGGTTTTCGGATTTGCGTCAACCTTGCGTCCAGCTAATTTTAAGTTGCGTCCCGTTAAGAAATTTTGCGTCCAGGTTAATTATTGTTTTAGCGTGTTTTATATGCAAAAATTGTATTCCTTATAAAAATGCCGAATATTTCTTTAGTGAAACATAATTTAATCGTCTGAAAAAGTACTTCGAACGGTGATGCTACTGAACAGTAATGCACGATTACAAAATATGTGAAATATGCCCTATATATACGACGGGGGGTCTGGGGGGCGGAGCCCCCCAGAAGTTGGAGAATTTTTTGAAATTACGGATAAATCCGTAATGAAAATGATTAAAAAGATTAATTTGTCATCAGATACATTTAGCTAAAATACCTAATGCATTTTTTGTGTAAATTACATTTGTAAATTATAGAATTTTGAGTTGTTTTCATTTTGAGAAGTCAGTATCAATAAACAAAGAGCGTGCATGCGATGCGTAGTGCAGTATTAATCAAAGGCAAGAACAGTGAAATATTAACGTTGGTTACGAATACGATTGATTAACCCCTTAATGCCTGAATTTCTTCAGGACAAACGTTTTTCGATGACTGCGCTAGAATGCTTTAAATGAACCGAACCAAAAATTGGATCCTCTACAAATTTGGTTGACTTTTGGTAATTAAGGGATTAACCCCCAGAAGCTGAAAATGTTTTGAAAATCCAGTCAAGAACAAAATTTAGACTTTAAAAATGCCATTGTATGAACCTCATTACATTACAGTATCCCAAAAATTTGAATAATCGGCTACGGCTACAAATTTTATTAATAATGGGCTTTGACCTGTTATGTATCCAT
This sequence comes from Trissonchulus latispiculum, assembly GCA_030248195.1. Lineage (NCBI taxonomy): Eukaryota > Metazoa > Nematoda > Enoplea > Enoplida > Ironidae > Trissonchulus > Trissonchulus latispiculum. The sequence goes on from JASAND010001508.1 coordinate 15,131, forward strand.
ACAGGTAGATAACTCAACTAATAACTCAACAAGTACTGACACTTTACAAAGCGTTGGCATTCGATGACATAGTGGAAAACACCAGGGGAAACTGAGAAAATTTTTGGAAAATATGGAAAAATTGGTACTGGAAACATTTAACGTTTTCACTTTTACAAAAGTGAATTTTCTCCCGAAATAATGTTGCGTCTAGCTTGCGTCCCGTTAAAATTTCGTTGCGTCAAGATAAGAAACTTTGCGTCCAGACGCACTTCTGGACGCAAAAAAAACCCTGATCTAGACAAACATTTGGCTACTGCCGTTCAGAAAGCGAACGTCGCATAGAACTTTCCTCGACCAATTTCAAGCAGTCCAATAAAATTTGCTTCATCGATTCAACAGTATATTCTCTAATATTACTCATCTCGGGGCTGAAGATTTTTGAGATCGAAACTATAGCAGAGAACACTGGGGCAAATCGCTGAACGAGAATTAAAACTTTTCGAGCACTTATGCAGCAAACCCAGGTACAGCTAGCTTCATACATTTAAAACCGAAAATTGTATGTTACAATAAATGAAATCAATCTGCTAAGTTTTTATTTTACACAGAATTATGAAACTATGACTATGAAACATGAAAAGTTTTTAATAGACCGTCAAAGGCATTCTTTTTCGGTAGCGATAGCCAATTACTATTAATTAAATAAGAACGGTATATACCTCAGGGATACTGTTGCTCAGCTTAACCCTTAATCTGGAGTTGCGCCTTCAGTATACTGGTTTGCTTCAGTTGAAGTTTGCACACAAAAATTGCAGAGGCAACGGCTGAAGCTGGAAGAGTTGCCGTAAATCATCAAATCCTTAATGCTTATTGCTTACTTAGTTTGTCATTCTCAAAGAAGAGTTAACACTGAATACACCTTAGTTTTTCTTTTACTATAACCTTTCCTAAAACTTAAAACGTTGACTGAAAACCGTTATTAAAGACATCATAAAATTGATATCAAATCTACCATTTACACAAAAAGTTAGCCGTCCTCAAAATTTCAATCTAAATAGAACTTTCAAAATAAAGTTAATTCCAAATGCTAAATTCAAATTCATAATAGAATTTCAAAATTTTACAAAATAAACCTTCATTGAAGTTTCAAACAGCCAAAATTAACACTAGAACCGGCCGGTTCCAAAAGCCACCGGTTCCGGTTCCGGTTCCGGTTCCGGTTCTACCGGTTCTTTTGGAACCGGTCCCAGCACTAGTATCACACTCATACATGAGGAGGATTTCGGTCCTATCCGTCCCGGCAAGACAGACATGCTAACCAACTACACCACAGGGCCATCAGCTGAACGCCCAAATCAGGCTTATCAATCCTTCCTATGCCTGCTTCCCTTACATTTCCGTCCTATCTTCAACATATGTCTCTAATTCTGATATCTTTTCGAATGAGAACCAAAAGTTTCGTCATGATTTTGCGATTTCAATAGCATTAGTTCAATATATAGCTGGTTTACCTCAATCTCTTCCTTCTGTAACTATTTTGCAAACCGTCACTGTTTAACCTTTTCCTTACTACCGGAAATAGGGCATTTTTTGGCTGTGACTTGATTGGCTGATTTTTAAAAGATCAATAAATAGCTGAAGACTGCAGTTATAATTTTCGAGTGAAAATACTGATTTCGCACTAGCACTATGATTGGTTCATTAGCTTTGATTTCGAATTAAAATAAATTTTTGAAATTAGCTCATGGATAAATCATAGTGTTACCCTCTACCGATTTCACCGTCTGAATTCGTGAAAGTCAGAGTTTCGCATTGGTTAGAATGTCCGCTATGCGCTGTTCAGAACACAGATCGAAACCTTCTTAAAATTGAGTTTTACTTTACAATTTGGCAATAAACTACAATAAAGGTTGCAAGACAAGCCCGGACGGCCGCCATTATTTTGTCTCATAAATTGCCAGTGTTGGGAAGCTGAAACTAGTCAGATGCCAAAGTCACATTAGAACCTATGAAAAACAAACGTGAATTGAGCACACAAATATCCAGCACCACAGCGGTATCATTGCCTTTTTAAGGGTTAACTTGTTGGCTTCTCTCCAAAGGAGCCCCTCACAATCGCTATTGACAGCCAACAATTTATGTAACTGAATTGTTTGTTTGTTTGTTTGTGCATTTGTGTGGTTTTCTCATTGGCACATTGTCTTGTTGAGAAAAACCATCAACAAAAACCTTAAATGTCAATTTTCAGCTTCTATCGAAAGGAGCTGAATCGTCCCCTTGGAATCGCCATTGACGGCCAACGTTTGGCACGGCAGACTCAATTTCGCACGCTAAGATCAAATGCCTTACTCAGATACCAGCACTGGTCTTGTCCTGCCGACGAGATCCCAATGCCAAATCTGGACAAGGAGTGCATTAACATCCATCCCTACTCAATCCAATGGGATTTGGTGGGCTGTGGAAAAGGAACGATCAACCTAGCCCAGTTGACCCAGAAAGATGTGGATGCCTATATCCAGCAGTGGCAGTCAAAGTGTAAGACTTTCAGTCAGTTGCATGCAAACTCTTTAAAGATTTAGGGCGATGTCGTGTCAAGATTTGCCTAAATTTATATTGCAATATTCATCAAAACTTTGAAAGTACACGCTAACATCAACAAAGGGACAGTGACTTGATGGATAGAGATTTTCTCACGAAAGCAGTTCTCGCTTATGAATGCACACAGAAGCTTGCCAGTAAACTAATGAAACTTGATTCTGTCATGATGCAGCTGAGACATGCCAAGCAAGCAAAGTCAAGATGCAATTTCAAGCAGTTTTTAAGATGAACTGGCAGTAGCAAATCCAGGCCCTTCTAGCAAGTACCGTGCGGATAATTAATTTTGACAGCACCTTATTATGATTTTAGATGATTACAACAAAAAGGTTAAGAAGACAGAGACGGTAAAGGCTAGTCGCCTGTACTACACGCTTGCCAGGAAAGATACGGTATAAGGATCCGAAATTTATAAAACATTTTATTATTCTGGTGTGGAATTACAGGTATTGCTCGATTTGTAATGCTCAGTATGACCTACTCAAAAAGCACACGGAGTGGATATATAAAGCAACAACAAGTATTATAGAAATATATCAGATATGAATTATGGAAAATACTGGCATAATTTAGGATGGCAAAGCCCGACAGGCAGACAACTATACAGTAAATGAGCTAAACAGCTAACACACTCAAAATCATGGGCGACGCCTTGCTAATCTATGACCCAGTTACAGCTGGGGAACTCCCAGGGGAAAAATATACGCAGGAGATGGAAAGATAATAGAGAGAGAGAGCCTCCCTCCCAAGATAAGCGCCCCCTAGCTGCGGTGCCTCCATCATGTAGCTCCAATTCCAGGCCTAGCCTATAGCTGGAGCTACATGACTCATCGAAGACTGCTTGCAGCTAAGCAAGCCAGGTATATTGGCTATGGTTTCGTAATAGCTGTAAATAAGGGAAAGATTGATCGTGCGCCAGCCTCTTCCGTTATAGCACTGTTTTGAATGCAATCAAAACATTTGACTTAACAATATTTATCATTTACCTACATTTTTGACTTAATTTTTCCCCCTACTTTTTTTCTGCAGCACTGCAAAACCGGATGTACCCGTAACTTTTCCCTGAAACCAAGACTGATAAACAAGGAGTGCACGCATGAGTCGGAACCTGGCGCCTGGACGGACAACAACACTGAAACTGCCTACATCATGACAGAGTTGCTGAAAATGGCTCAATTGCCGCCGGCCTCCACTGGCCGGTGTTTTTTTGTCAAGAATGATAGAAAGGATGCCGCAGTCACAGCCGGTCAGCTGCCGGGATATCCCATGTACGAGGGCGACACCTGGGGCTGCTACGGTTGGAAGGAGGAGTCAAGACCCGATTTTCCGCCCCGGGACTGTAAGACCAGTTTCGATAAGGCCGAAACTGATCGCGCATCCGGACAGCCTATGTGCAGATGTCTTTCAGGTATAGACTTTAACCGTGCAGTTCAATCTCGCTGACAAATAGCTTTTGTCAGGCGGTGTCTGGCCTGGCTTATTTGGCGATTTAATTGATAGCAAGAGTACATAATACATAAGAGTATGACAAGCGTCAAGCTAAGTAGAATCAGCTTGATACATCCGATGCGCGCTATCGGCTAACCCTCCCATAAATCGACCCCCTCACCCTGACCCTCTATACCTGTAAGGGTTCAAACGGAGAATCGGGCTCATGTTTGTATATTTTGAAAATAGATGTACTAACCATACAAGCTTAGGCTTCCCCCACAAAATAGGACCCCGTCAAGATTAACACGTAGTTATACTAACATACACCCCGATCCCCTGTTTGGACTTCGTATATTCATAGGGGTGGTGAGGTTGTGGTTGCCTGGCTTATAGGGGAGGGTGGTCAGTCGACAGCGTGCAGAGGATGTAGTAAGCTGAAAATACATGGCCGTATGACGCTAGTCATATATGTGTATTAAGGCACTCTTGTTGGTAATAAAATATGATGTTTCATGGTACAGTTGTGAAAAAGTGGAACTACTGTCTGCATTTAAAGTAGCCATTGATAGTATAACTGAGGCGTCAATCAATTATTCATTTTAATCGTTAAGTTAATCAATGTAGTGTCAGATTCTTGTCGTGAACACTCGGCCGTGGTGCTACCAGTAGTAACAATAATTATTATTGCTGCGCCATTCTGAGTTAATGTAGGTCACAATTTAATGTTCATGTGGTGGCCCCTGCAGCAATGCAAACCGAATCGAAGCTCAAAACCTTCAAACTTCAAGTTTTTGGGACTGTGCAATTACCTAGGGATTGTCTAGTTAATCAAATTTCAAAGTTTCAAAGAATTTTCCTGTTATTGCCAAGGAAAGAAGTACATAAGACTGCGCGGACATTGTAAAATCTAGGTCTACTCAAATTCTACGATTGTGGCAAAAATGTTTAAAATTTAAAAATTTACGTAAAAGTTTACGTTTTAAGTTATCAGATCTGAAACCAGTTTTTAAAAGCACATTTATTTCGAGCATAAAAGGTTGTGCTTTGGTGAACTGCCAAAAACTGTGTAGTTTATTGTCCACAAAACACTTTTAGCCTTGATAAAAAGACCGGTTTTTACTTGTCCGTTTGGGCATTTGTGTGTAAGAAAATGCTCAACCCTGCTAAAGTTTTCTTACGCCTACAACAGACTCCTCTATATATACGGAAGACAGACAACTTCATTTCAATTGATACTGCGCCCAAGCGGACAAACGGTCAAACGGACAAGTATAAAACCGGGCTTGAACAGTAGCTCTAACCAATGGCAAAGTTAGCTCTCCAAAAATGCAATGGCAACTCTTTTGTTCACCCCATCCCCTGAATTTGCCTTTACCTATCGAAATTGTTCCGTTTGTCACTTGCACCGAATTCTAGCTTTTTACTTTAATCTCTAGTCTCTGTGAGACAGCTATCGTTAAACAAGTCCTAAAACTCTAAATTATCACAGCGAAAAACGTTTCGACATTCAATTGAATGCATTCCAAAATGTCAAGGAAGCAGGCTTAAAGCAGAAGAGCACTCGCATCTATTGAATCTCCTTGTCAAATAACAATTTAAGCTTCTTTACTTTCTTAATGATTTATCAATTCGTTGTTTATTTTTTAGCTGATTAGTTCTTTTCGATATCGGATATTTTGTCTTTGTAAACTGGCGTGAAATGTATTTTACACTTTTGCTCTTTTGATATTTCCAAGATTGTTTTTGTGTCGGATACGACAAAGTTGACTTTAAGTCTTGTTCGACGCTTGCTGAAGTTGTCATCTTGCTTTGGCTAAAACGCCTAGCTTTGACCTAACTAGATCCAACTGTTTTCAGACGGCAAGATCGTTCAGCATCCCACCTATCTGTTTGCCGATTTTGAGGAGAGCTGCTCAGACGCCTGCTCCAGAAACGGACTGGCCTGCGATTTCACTGGTTTGGATGACATGACACATAAAGCCTCTGAAAAGCTAGTGAAGGAGGTAGGTGGTGGGAAGGAAGCGGCCCGATACTGCTGCTACAATGAGCATTATAAGGGCCGGCGCCAGGCCTCCTACCACCCCACACTGGAGTTCTGCTCTCCGACCTGTGTTCAGATGACAGGTTTTAAGGCTCCACTATATCCTAATATCCGGAAACTCTTCACGCCAAAGTGTGATGTAAAGGCGCCCAGCAAGCGGGACCGCCGGTTCTGTCGATGTGTTCCGCCGGATGAGCTGATCGGTGAAGGATATGAAATTCTTTACTCATAAATACTGCAAAAATTCGGATGGATTTCGGTGTGTAATAGATTTCGAGCATAATCTGTACATAAATTGGCTGTCGTCCCAGCTCCGTGTTTTGTGGAGGCTACCAAATTAGGAAGGATTGCTGGAATATGCAATAAATTGGATCATCCAGACTATTGCATATTTTGATATTTTGCTTTTGCATAATTTTTTCAAAGAAAGTTTTGGAGTACGTTGGGGCTAGGCCAATGTGTGTACAGCGTATGCAGACTTCGGTTCTACAAATTTATTAAGCATGCTGCTAGCTGGATTAAATGTTTGTGTTTAAATATTGTAGAGGGGCTCATTTGATTGCAGTAAATCACGCGGTGTGTGACTTCGGGATCACTGATATTCCTTCGCTTAAATCTTGAATATATACTTAAGCTTCAATTTTACGCACAGAATTAAGTCCAATTTAAAATGACGTGCTTATCCCTTCTGTATGTGGCTCTAATTAAAAGTTACATGAGGTTATTTTGTTCGGCTAGTTTATTTGACCGTTCCTATTGCACAAGATGAAAAGGTCCACTAGAAACGGTTAGCAATAAGATCTTCAGCTTGCTCTTACCTTGCAGACAGTTTTGGAAAAGCTAATGAGGCGCTTGCATTTCCTGGATTATAGGTGTAAATTTGGTGAGATTGTTGAATTCGAAAGAAATCCTAAAAGAATGTACTTTGGTTGGAGGGCTATGTCTTGACAACATTTCAGCAATTGAGACTACGTGACTAGATAGCTACTAAGCTACCATCATGGCTTAAAAAATTTTTATTTAAGCTTCGCTTCATCTGATAAATTTGAATGCACTACTTGAAAGAGCAAAAAATGAGTTTTAAGACGATGTGCATATCTCATGATTGTATTGCGTTAGGGCGCCCCTATGGTGCGTTAGGGCGCTTTTTTAACTTTTGAACATGGTGCGTTAGGGCGCCCAGTGTGTGCGTTTGGGTGCCCAGTACGTGCGTAAGGGCGTCCAGTGTATGCGTTATGAGGCGACTATTCCAATAGAAAACAACCGAGTCTGTTTCTTTCGCAGTACATAATATACAGTTTAAAGTACAAATAGAGGGGACCAATCAGTGAAATCTTTAAGGAAAAAACTTAGCAAATACAAAAGTCATTTAATGTGAAAAGTTTAAAACTAAACTAAACTAAGACTTTAAATAACAAATCAATGTAAATTAATTGAACAATATTTTTATTTGTGAATTTTTTTAAAATTATCTCCATTATCTTGTACCAAGTTATAACCAAAGAATCAAGTCAAATTCAAAATCTAAGCCTTCATGAGTTTCATGTTTTCATAAACTTATCTTTTTTAAAAGGATTTTGTTTTGACATTCCACTAAATAGAGACCTAAGTTAATTAAAATTAATTTGTGCTTTCATATTTCAGCAGTAAAGTTTCATTTTAGTCGAAAAGACTGGCCAAATTTTCACTCGTACAAAATGCGAAAATGAGGAAAAAAGGGGGTATAAAGTGCTCGACTTTTTTGGAATGTTGTTTTGTGCTCGACGGTTTTTGGAAGCATTGTTCTTCAGGTGCTCGAGTTTTTTTAATAGAATAAATCTTTAATTTAAATTTTAGTTTAAAGTCTAGTTTAATAGTTTAAATACAATCCTATTCTTACATGGTCCTGCTGGTTTCTTTGAAATCAGACACAACCCTGTTCTAACTGCCTACCCACACTGAAAGCTAGCGCAAAATACAATCTTTGGAAAATACAATGCTATTGTTACTGCCTTCCCATACATGGAAGCGCTTAGATCGAAGAAGACCTTTGCAAAATACAATCCTGTTCTTATTCCACCCCCACGGTACATGAAAGCTAGCGCAAAATACAATCTTTGGAAAATACAATCCTATTGTTACTGCCTCCTCATACATGGAAGCGCTTAAATCGAAGAAGACCTTTGCAAAATACAATTCTATATTTACTCCCCCCTCACGATACCTGAAAGCTAGCGCAAAATACAATCTTTGGAAAATACAATCCTAATTGTTACTGCCTAGTGCCTCCCCATACATGGAAGCGTTTAAATCGAAGAAGACCATTGCTAAATACAATCCTTTTCTTACTGCCCCCCATGCAGGAAAGCCAGCTGCAGTTAAATCAAGAAGACCTCTACAAATTCTACAACCTAGCCAATATGGAATAGTGGTGCTATACTTAGCTAGTGTTAAGCTGGTAATGGCTGTCAAAGCGACATCTAGAAAAGCTACAACCCTACAACTCTACTTCGAAGACCTACAACCTCTACAACCCCTACAACCCCTGCAACCCCTACAACCCCTACAACTCCTACAACCCCTACAACCCCTACGAAGTTAACAGAGTGGATTTGGCCAGGGGAGTGCGACGATTTGGGGGGCCTTTTTCGAAACCACCCTAACAATGTGGGGGGCGTGAGGGGTAAAGGCTTTTGCAACCCCCTCCCCCAGAAATTTGGGGAGGGGGTCGCGAGGGGTCAAGTTGTTTTAAAGCCAGCGGTTGCCCCCTCAAGCAATTTTTTAAACCTTTCATAAATTGTGTTCTCAAAAAGTTCTCAAAAATTCTCGCTATTTTTTGGTTGGTAATAATATTTTGCAGGGTTTTTTCGGGGGAAGGCTTCGTGGGAGGGAATTTCGAGGGGAGGGGATTGGTTTGCAAAATTGAGCTGAAAATTGGTATTTTTGGTTGGGGGGGGCGGAAGGGTGGAATTGGCCTGGGGAGTGTGGCGAATTGGTGGTGGGTTTTAAGCCTTTCAAAATGAGTTGTCAAACAGTTCTCAAAAATCCTCGCTATTTTTGTGGTTAGTAAAAATATTTCGAAGCACTTTTTGTCGGGGAGGGGGGCTTCCGGGAAGGGGAGATTTTTTTGCAAAAATGAGCTGGTATTTTTGCAAACACGAGGGTCGTCGACTCCTCTGTTTGCCCCCTCCCCCCCAAACACACCTGCGGGGGGAATGCGCAATTTAGTATTTTTTGGTGGGGGGGGGAGGGTGGAATTGGCCTGGGGAGTGCGGTGATTTGGCGGCGGGTATTTTTCTGTATATAAATTTGTGGAGGGTGGGGGGTGGGTGAGGGGGGGGATAGTTGGCGACACTTCCATTTGAAGGGAGGGGTACCCCCTTAAACATACATATGAGGGAGGGGGCGCAGTTTCGTTTAGTCAAGGGGGTGGATTCCCAATTTTAAAACTACCCTCAAAAATTTGCGGTCGGGGGCGATTGCTCCCTCATGCCACTTCAATTCTCGGTATATTTTGATTGGTTATTTAGAATGGTTTTTTCGGGGGGTGGAGATTTTTTGCAACAATGAGCTGAAGATTGGTATTTTTTTGCAAACACGTGGGCCGCCGACCCCCTCTATTTGGGCCCGCCCAAACCTATTCCTGGCAAAATTTCGGGCCCCCAAAAAATCCCGGAAGGGGTGAAATCCCGGAGGGAAGGTCAATTTCGCCCCCCCCCCTCGGTAAAAAATACTCAGCGGGCGGGGTTGGAACCAGTGTTTTTTTGCTCGGAGTAGGGCAGTGGTTTTTAGGTTTTTTCGGGGGAGGAGGGGAGTTGCTCGGGAAGGGGGCGGGCCCGGAGAGAGGGGAAGGAATTTTCGTGGTACAAATTGTTATTTTTTGGCGTATTTTACACGTGAAAAGGCAAAAAGTTTTCAAAAATGCCAGGATTTAAGCTAGGAATAGTCATTTTTACGAAAATCCTCCGTTTGGGGGTGCTGTTGGAACTAATGTTTAGGGACCCTCTATTTGGTCCCTCAACAAACACCTGCTGGGGATGTGGTTGGGGGGGGGGGGTTGTGCGTAGTAGGGTTGTAGCTTTCTGAAAGCGGTAGTATGGTTGTAGCTTTTGGAACGGTTCTCTTGGTAGTAACGTTGTAGCTTTCAAAAGGCTTCTCTTCGTAGTAGGGTTGTAGCTTTCAGAAGGCTTCTCTTAAAGACTAGTTCTAACTATTTCGGTGGCCTTTGATGTCTGCGTAAAAGGGTGGCAGCTTTCTCAAGGCGAACGAGATTCTCTTAAAGACTAGTTCTATGCTTTCGAATTAAACAGTTGTTTAATGGACCCAACTGACTCAACAATGGTCAACATAGACATCGTCATCTTTATTCATACGTGAAATTTCTCGAGCATCCAATAAGTAATTTTACTTAAGTGCTAATTTCTAATTTTCTCTCTGGCCTAGAGTCCCACATTTTGCTACTTTTTTCATTTTTGCAGTTTTGTACGAGTGAAAACAGAACCAAAAGACTATTCACATATTCATTAATGGGAGCCTCCTATTTATACTTTAAACTGTGCATTACGTTAACACTTTCATAATTGTCGTGAAACATTCAGACTCCCTAACGCACTTACTGGACGTCCTAACTCAGCAGGCACCCTAATGCACCATTTGAGCGCCCTAACGCACCAAAATTAAAATGACCTAAGATCACGGGCGCCCTAAAGCAATTTTACCTATCTCATACCACAGACACTAAATGATTACAGTACTTTGCTCTGTGCGCTAGTTGAACACTACTAACTGTCGACACCTGACCGTGGAAAGACTTTTTAGGATTTGAATTCAGAATTTAAACTGGTTACATACAGTTAACTTGAAAGAGTTATGTAAGGGAGAGGAAGCCATACTAGGATGGATTTAAACCACTTAGAAGAATTAAATTAACTCTACTCTATTCTTCTCTGATCTTTCTTGAAATAAAAAGGACCCTGGAAAACAAACAGTGTGCTAGTTAAAATATTAATATTGTACAAACAATTATTGAGCGCCACCAAACATTTTTGTTTACTGGGGTCTATTGATTATTGACCGAGTCCGTCCATTGTATTTTAACACCCAAAGCTATACTCATTTTGTACTCTTCTTGATGAGGTATGTTAGAGTTTCAATTTAGTTGCTGCTTTGCGGATGCTGCAAGCGCTTGCAAAATTTGAAGTATGATAAATAAAAGGATTGTTATATTAAATTATGTGCAAGATAATTAAAAAGCTGATTACACATTGATTGAACGGATTCAATAAAACAGCTCTTAATGATATCTGGAAAAGCGCAAATTTCCTGTAAGCAGATTTAGCATCCACCACTAGCGTAGCCAGAAAAAAATTTCGGGAGGGGGAATGTAAATTTTTTTCGGGGGGTCTGGGGGGCGGAGCTGAGAAGCTGAGAAATTTTTCTATTTCGTGACCTTCGTGGAATTTTTACAGAGCATTCGTTGAAATTACAATAAAATTTAAGGCGCGGTGCTTGTTCATGCACCAAAATGATGCAGAAAGTGGTCAAATACGGTAATTGGTACTCATTTTTAGTGCGAAACACGTATTATAATAAGAAAATACACATATTTCGCGCCGAAGGCGCGAAAATTTTTTGAAAAATAGGCGTTTTACACACGTGGCAGGAAAAATTCCTGAGGGGCAACACAATTTCGGGGGGGGAATTCCCCCCATTCCCCCCCTGGCTACGCGCCTGGCATCCACTGCGGTCAACTCTCTATGGCTACAAAAATTTATTTTTGTCTGATGGCGATCAGAAGTCTCTTCTCTTCAGTCTCTTCAACGAAATTTTGTAACTGTCAATTTACTCGTATGGTGATCTTCAAGCCTAATTTGCAAATTGTACTGCCACCAAAAATGCGTTAAGCTTGATCATATGCTAGAGATATGCCTACAAATCTGAAATCATGCATAAACAAGCAAGAGCTTTGTGCAAAATGAGCCAGCTGTGACCCTATTTACCGTAAATATAGTCCTGCTGCGATCACAAAATTATTATTTTGGCATGTGTATCTATGAATGCAATCGTTCCTCGATATCGAATAGCAAAACTAACACCCATCAGAACTTAAGTTCACATATAGCCTCCGCTGTGTTTGAAGACTTTAGGCAATTTATGTGTTAATAATGCCTTACTAGATTTATTATTCAATGTTGGACTTTAAGCAACAAGCGTACGATAATGCAGGTCTTAATCAGAAAAAATTCATTGCCGAATTTCAGTTAAACTCCTCCACCACAACTCAACTACGTGTATTACCTCACTTCTAAAACTCAGTCAGAGAACTATTCCACTATGCACACGAGAACTGCTTTAGAAACTATTATTAACAGTCGTAATTTTTGAATTGAATTGAATCTGCATTGAATTGAATTTTAATTACAGTCCATCTATTCAAAGTTTGAAACCTAACGTCGTCAATCAGGCTATTTAAAGGACATGAACAGATTACAAGTCCCAAATTTTACGCGACTGAAGCTGACAAGTTTTGTTTCAGCACGCATTCATTTCATTGGAAATCTCTGTTGTTGGCAACATTGACAGCCAAGGCAAAGATTAAGTTTAAGGGGGGGGCTACTTGGGTCAAAAATTCGACCCTCTCCGATTTCGCTCAAATTGTGCCCATTGATACTCCTTAGGGTCCTACACAAACCATTGAAATTTGAGGCGATTTCGTCCAGGAACAAAAGCCATTCAAAATTTCCAATTTTTATTGAAAATGGCCTAAAATCGGAGGTTTACATTTTTCGCTTCTGGCAACGATAACTTACACAAATCAAAACCGTTCGAAACATTCTATAGCTCATTTTGTAGCTAACTACAATATCTAAAGCTTGTCGAAGAGCTTTTTTCAAATTTCGGCTTCTAACTGTTGTAATAATCGTTTCCGTGAAGCAGCCCCAAAAATAAGTCAAAATCTGACATTTTCGAAATTTTTCGAAATTTACAAATACGCACAAGATCTACATCAATCGATAGCTTTTTCAATTCTAAACAACTTTTCTTCTTGGCACAAACGTCCATTTTGTAGCTGTTTCAAGTTATCGGTCGAAAACCGTATCTTCGTGATTTTTCAATTTCTGTGTTTTGGGGTTGTCTCACAAAAAGGACTACTACAGACGTTAGAAACCGAATTTTGGAAAAAGCTCTTCGACAAGTTTTAGATATTGTATTTAGCTACAACATGAGATATAGAACGTTTCGAACAGTTTTGATTTGAATAAGTTATCGTTGCCAGAAGCGAAAAGTCTAAAGTTCCGAGTTTATTTCATTTTCAATAGGAATTGGAAATTTTGAATGACTGTAACTTTTTGTTCCTGGACGAAATCTCCTCTAATTTCAATGGTTTGTGTAGGACCCTAAGGAGTATCAATGGGCACAATTTGAGCGAAATCGGAGAGGGTCGAATTTTTGACCCAAGTAGCTCCCCCCTTTGGTGGCAGTACAATTTGCAAATTAGGCTTGAAGATCACCATACGAGTAAATTGACAGTTACAAAATTTCGTTGAAGAGACTGAAATGAAGAGACTTCTGATCGCCATCAGACAAAAATAAATTTTTGTAGCCATAGAGAGTTGACCGCAGTGGATGCCAGGCGCGTAGCCAGGGGGGGGATGGGGGGAATTCCCCCCCAAAATTGTGTTGCCCCCAGGAATTTTTCCCTGCCACGTGTGTAAAACGCCTATTTTTCAAAACATTTTCGCGCATTCGGCGCGAAATATGTGTCTTTTCTTATTATAATACGTGTTTCGCACTAAAAATGAGTACCAATTACCGTATTTGACCACTTTCTGCATCATTTTGGTGCATGAACAAACACCGCGCCTTAAATTTTATTGTAATTTCAACGAATGCTCTGTAAAAATTCCACGAAGGTCACGAAATAGAAAAACTTCTCAGCTTCTGGGGGGGGGTCCGCCCCCAGACCCCCCGAAAAAAATTTACATTCCCCCTCCCGAAATTTTTTTCTGGCTACGCTAGTGGTGGATGCTAAATCTGCTTACAGGAAATTTGCGCTTTTCCAGATATCATTAAGAGCTGTTTTATTGAATCCGTTCAATCAATGTGTAATCAGCTTTTTAATTATCTTGCACATAATTTAATATAACAATCCTTTCATTTATCATACTTCAAATTTTGCAAGCGCTTGCAGCATCCGCAAAGCAGCAACTAAATTAAAACTCTGACATACCTCATCAAGAAGAGTACAAAATGAGTATAGCTTTGGGTGTTAAAATACAATGGACGGACTCGGTCAATAATCAATAGACCCCAGTAAACAAAAATGTTTGGTGGCGCTCAATAATTGTTTGTACATATTTTAACTAGCACACTGTTTGTTTTCCAGGGTCCTTTTTATTTCAAGAAAGATCAGAGAAGAATAGAGTAGAGTTAATTTAATTCTTCTAAGTGGTTTAAATCCATCCTAGTATGGCTTCCTCTCCCTTACATAACTCTTTCAAGTTAACTGTATGTAACCAGTTTAAATTCTGAATTCAAATCCTAAAAAGTCTTTCCACGGTCAGGTGTCGACAGTTAGTAGTGTTCAACTAGCGCACAGAGCAAAGTACTGTAATCATTTAGTGTCTGTGGTATGAGATAGGTAAAATTGCTTTAGGGCGCCCGTGATCTTAGGTCATTTTAATTTTGGTGCGTTAGGGCGCTCAAATGGTGCATTAGGGTGCCTGCTGAGTTAGGACGTCCAGTAAGTGCGTTAGGGAGTCTGAATGTTTCACGACAATTATGAAAGTGTTAACGTAATGCACAGTTTAAAGTATAAATAGGAGGCTCCCATTAATGAATATGTGAATAGTCTTTTGGTTCTATTTTCACTCGTACAAAACTGCAAAAATGAAAAAAGTAGCAAAATGTGGGACTCTAGGCCAGAGAGAAAATTAGAAATTAGCACTTAAGTAAAATTACTTATTGGATGCTCGAGAAATTTCACGTATGAATAAAGATGACGATGTCTATGTTGACCATTGTTGAGTCAG